>JAAGAY010144289.1:6813-62935 GCA_011801015.1 Ardeotis arabs | reverse complement strand
GGCTCTGAGCAACCTGATCTAGTGGGGGATGTCCCTGCTCCTTGCAGGGGGGTTGGACTAGATGACCTTTGAAGGTCCCTTCCAACCCTAACCATTCTATGAATCTATGATTCTGTGATTCTAAGTTCCTGAACCTTCAAGAACAAAGTATAAATTTTAGTAGAAAATATAATTAACTGTTATAACAAAACTTTATATTTTGTAATGGATCCTCTATAATTGAAAAATTTTTAGTCATTGTCAGGCACTTTTCTAATAATGGCTTCAGTGCAAGCAGGAATTAATTCAGACTCTCGCTTCCGCTACAGTGGAGGTCATGAAGGGTCATAGATTGATTTTAACACCAGAATTAATGAACATGTATTCATCCCATAGTCCCAGGAATTTACTTTTAACATCTGGACTTAAAAGAGCAAGATCCCCACCCATTCTACCCTACAACTCTCTAACAACTCAGAGAGACATCCTCTAAGCAGTTTGAGCCGTATTATCAGGTGATTTTAGGAAGGATAAAACATTACTCAGAAAACCAAATTTTCCTCAAAACCTCCGGAGGAGAAAAGACGGTGAGAGCTATTTAAGGCTGTTCTGCTGCCATATGTCACACGTTGTGACGCACTCTGTCAGCGTGGTTACACAACACTGCCACCTCCTCAGACACAGCCACCTTTCCACACAGGGCCTGCACCCCTCCACCATCCCCTGGCCCCCCACCATGTTCCATCCAAAGTAGTAAAACTCTGGTGATATCTGTCAGACCCATCAATTCTGAAGTATGATGCATTCTTGTCTTCCTAGAGACATCTTGCCCGTCTTTCTGGCACACAAAATCCTTGCTATGATCAAAATATAATGGCTACTTTCTTTTTATCAATTATTTACGGATATTTAATTTGGTGTTCTATAGAAGTATTGAAGAATTCTGGCATTGCATATGAGAGAATCCATCTGGCAGTCTTTCCACCTCCAGCGCTAAGCTGCAGAGGAGAAGTAGATAAGCTGCACAGCTGGTTTCGCCTACACGAAGCAGCCCAGGTGAATCACGGGCCCTGTTCTTGCGATAGGAATGCTGGAGGGCCCTGACGTACTGTTTTGCAATAGCGTTTTGGTCAATATGAAAAATCATTGAAAATTAAATTGCAACTATGATAGCTAGCAGAAACTATATAAAAACATGGAAGTAATTTAACATTAATATTTTGCCTGGGTTTTGACTGAATTAAAAGCAATAAGCTTAAAATACATGCTGCTGCAGTTATGATTTCTTTTTAAAAATGTTTCCAGCCTTTAGAGATAAGCATGTGTTTACATAATAAACTACTGGCGTGAAATATATATATAACAAATAAGGCTACCAGTAATCTCAAAGTGAAGGTTGCCCAGTACTTTCCAGAACAGAGCTGTGCCTTGAAGTATTTAGGGATGTGCCAATTTTTTTTCCTTTAAACTATAATATTACAATGTGGGTGTCTGCTTTTGAATGAATGTTTAGTGGGAAGGAAAAAAAAAAAAATCAACTATTTCTGACCTTGAAACTAAAGGGAAATATCCTGCTCTACCCTTTTCAAAGTATGCTTTCTACCATTTAGTGAAGCAACTCTGACACAGCTGTGTTTCTTTGACAAGGGAGCCAACTCGGGAGCAAAGGAGTTGTCCCTTGGGAAAACTCGGCTCAAATAGAAATTAAAAACCTTTCAAAATGTACACATGCAGTGGAAACTTCTTTGAGGATTCCAGCTAAACACCCCCACCATTCTGCTACACTGAGAATAACCCAGTTCGGGACTTTCAGGCGAAGGGAAATGCTTGCACTTGCTCTTTTTCTGTCATGCGTGGCTCTGGTCTGAGTCATGGGAATACAGGAGCCATGGGAATATAAGGAACTGGAAGCAGCTGTCTCTGCTTTCGTGTCCAGGCAGTGCAGTGAAAAACAGTGTGACCTGACCCAAGTGCATAGGAAGGGAGAGTAAATGGAGGATAAGGGTATGTTTATAGGTGACTGGATCAAAGACATCTTGGGCTGAGGATAACATTAACTGTGGGGACTAAGTTAATGTTTCACAAGTGACATTTGTGATAATGCTAAGTTTGCAAATTTGTCATTCTTTGTAGGAAAACACTGAATTTGAAAAGTTTATTTATAACAGAAGAGTCAAGCACTCTTGAAAAAAAATCTTATCTTTATTTTTTTTTACTTAGATATTTAATTTTTTGCCTGCACAAACCAAAAGGAGAGACAAGCTCCACTCTTATTTTGATAATCCCAACCCATGGATGTCTTCCAAGGCAAGCCATGTTTTCTTTTAAAAACAGCTTCACATAAAAATATCTCTGCCTTCTCCTTTACAAATACAAATACAGCAAGCTTGTCCAGAACCAAAGATCAAATGCGGTACTCAGATCTGTGCCCTCTGGGATTAATCTTGTTTTCAGAAGCTGCTAAGAGCTTTCCACCCTTCTAAGCTGGCAGGAACCCAAAGCACACAGGAACTTGCAGGAAGTTCCCAGTTTAAAACAGCTCGGGTGCTGTTTCTGTTAGGCTGAGTGCAATACACTGATACTTTGCTTCAAATAAAATCTGTTACTCTATTAACTTTATAGAATCACAGAATGGTTGAAATTGGAAGGGTCCTCTGGAGGTCACCTCATCCAAACCCCGCTGTGTCCCTCCAGCTTTTGAATGTCTCCAAGGATGGAAACTCCACAACCTGTGCCAGTGCTCAGTCACCCTCACAGTGAAAAAGTGTTTCCTGCTGTTCAGAGGGAACCTTCTGTGTTTCAGTTTGTTCCCATTGCCCCTTGTCCTGTCACTGCAGAAAAAGCACTTGGCTCCTTTTTGCACCATCCCTTTAAGTATTTATATATTGCTAAGATCCTTCTGAGTCTTATCTTCTCTAGGCTAGACAGTCCCAGCTCTCTCAGCCTTTCCTCATGTGTGAGATGCTTCATCTTAATAATCTTTGTGGCCCTGCGCTGGACTCTCTCCAGTATGTCCATCTCTATTGTGCTGAGGAGCCCAGAACAGGACACAATGCTCAAAGTGTGGCCTCACCAGTTGCTGAGTAGATGGGAAGGATCACTCCCCTTGCCATGCTGGTGATACTTTGTCTAATGGAGGATACCATTAGATTTCTTTGCTGCAAGGGCCCATTGCTGGCTCATGTTCAACATAATGTCCACCAGAACCCCCAGGTCATTTTCTGCCAGGCTGCTTTCCAGCTGGTTGGCCTCCAGCATATATTGGTGTATGAGGTTGTTTCTTTCCAGGTGCAGGGCTTTGCACTTTTTCTTGTTGAACTTTGTGAGGTTCCTGTTGACCCATTTCTTGAGCCTGTCAAGGTCCCTCAGGATGACAGGATGACCCTCTGGGACATCAGCCACTCCACCCAGTTTTGTGTCATCAACAAACTTGCTGAGGGTAGGTACACTCTGTCCCACCATCCAGATCATTGATGAAGATGTTAAACATGATTGAAACCAATATTGAACCCTGGGGTACACCACTAGTTACTGGCCTCCAATTAGAATTTGAGCTGCTGACCACCACTCTCTGGGCCTGGTCATTCAGCCAGTTTTCTACCCACTTCACTGTTGGTCATCCAGCCCCTACATGAACAGCTTGTCTATGAGGATCTTATGGGAGATAGTGTCAAAGGCCTTACTGAAGTCTAGGTAGACAATATCCACTGCTCTTCCCTCATCTACCAGGCCAGCTACTTCATCATAGAAGTTTATCAAGTTGGTCAAGCATGACTTCGTCTTGGTAAAGCCATGCTGACTACTCCTGAAGATTTTGTTGTCCTTTAATGTGCCTGGAAATGGTTTCCAGGATTAGCTGCTCCTTCATCTTCCAAGGGATTGAGGTGAGGCTGACTGATGTGTAGTTCCCTGGGTCGTCCTTCTCTCCCTTCTTGAAGATGAGGGTGACGTTTGCTTTCCTCCAGTCTTTGGGAACTTCTCCCAGTGCCATGATTGATGATAGATTATCAAGATTATGCAATTATATCTGCCATCTCCCTCAGCATTCATGGCTGCATCCCATCAGGGTCAGTGCATTTACATGTATGCAGTTTGCTGAAGTATTCCTGGACCTGATCCTTTTCCACCAAGGGTACATGTTCCTTGCACCAGCCTTTCCCTCTAGTCTCTGCAACCTGGGATTCCTGAAGGCCAGTCTTGCTGGTAAAGACTGAGGCAAAGAAGGCAGTCAGTACTTCAGCCTTTTCCACATCCTGCATAACCAGGTCCTCCATGTTATTGAGTAACAGGCCCACATTTTCTCTAGTCTTTCTTTTGTCACCTATGTGCTTATAGAAGCCCTTCTTGTTGCATTTGACATTCTGGCCAAATTTAATTCCATTTGGACTTCAGCTTTCCTATCTTCATCATAAGTAACCTTACAGAATGGCAGAAACAGTGACTTTCTGGCATTCTTCTATGATTCTTGGTAGCACCATGGTCTGGCAACAGACTTCATGAAAACAGTTCCAAAGTATGGATGTTCTGTTCTCATGCAAGAAATGTGAGCTTTAGGAAAGGTCACATCCATCCATGTTATTTCACTGCACTATTTGAAAACTGTCTATATGGTAATGGGTTTTGTAGCATTTCAAAGTTCAGAATCTCACTTTTCTAGCAATACATCATATTTAATTTTTGAAAAAATGGTCTCTCCAATAATCTTTGCATGGTGAAGTGGAGGTAATCATGAGTGGCCATACAAGCCAACTCAGCAAGTGGGTTTCTCTGGTCTTTTATTCTTTCAAGAGAAAGCAAAATCATGTTACAAAGAAACTTCATTCACATAAGTTTGGAGAGGGTTATCATACAGATAGTAAGTAGATCTAGTCAAATGGTATTTTCTGACTCATGGATGAATTACGTTCAACTTTGGTTTGGTATTAATGATATTTGCAAATCAGTCCAATAATTTTGTATTTACTGGTGGCTAAAAACACCCTTTAAAAATTGCCAGCAGATAAATGGTAAACTGGGTTAATAGCTAAATATTTAGTGTCTGCATTCAGTAGGCAAGTCTACGTTTGGAAACCCAAGCCATTTGTTACTTAAACATTCTATGTTTCTATCTACTGGAAGCTCTACATCAATCTGCAGACTAAAGTATTCGGAGATGCATGTGTTTGATGCAGAAGATATATTCTGTGAAACACTTTGAAAACGATTCCATTCAGTAAGTAGTTCAGGTTCAGCTCAGCTGAACAAAAGTTGAATCAAGCAGGATTTCAAAAACATTCACTGTATGTTTCTGACCAGCTTTAACATTGCTTGCTTTCCCAGAACAATTTTTTCTTTGCTCTTCTCTAAAATAGTGATTTTATTGATTCAGGGATTTATTCAGCTAGCCCTGTACATGTTATTAGAGTGAGAAAGCAGGCTGGGATCTCTGGGACCCTAGAACCAATGAAAAGAAAGGTCTAGTTGATACAGGGAAAGAAATGAAGAGTGAGCTTATGGGAGAGCATGTATCAGTGGCATAACCCTACTAACACTTGGCTTTTCTCAGTACATTCTCTTGAGCTTTAAGTCCTGAAATCACCTGAAGAAATTAGAGTAGGAAGGGAAAGAGGTGGGCTGTGTCTATCTGTGGGTAATTATATTAACCTAAAAGTGTACACCTCCCTGGTTTGGTTTTCTACTCAAGATTTCTACTTGATGGAGTCCCCTGGAAATGCATTTCTGCTGTAAAGCCAGCTGTACTCGGGACAGAAAAAGTGCTAAGGGGGCCCCAAGGAGAAGATACCATGGCATTGGCCTTAGGAATAGAACAGCTGGGAGTACTGTGGTCCTGATGGCAGTACAAGGGCATAAAGTAAAGCAAAGGAAACATCCAACTAGTTGATGATTAAGAACCAAATTTTAAATTATCTATGTCAGCAGCACAAGCCAGCAAAGGGATACTCTTCTATGTTTAAATACTTGCTAAATATTTGTGGCAATCCTTCTGTTAACTGAGGTAATGAGAGCCAAAAAAGCATGCATTTCTGCGCTGTCAGAGTGAGTTCTCCATCTAGATTAGCGTCATAGAGGCCTAGGGAGGTCATGGCCACTCTTCCTATTCATGGCCAGAAATGAAGGGAAAGGAATCATGACTGTGTTTGTCATGGAGGATCAGGGAAGCCTGGGATCTTGTACTATATCTTCATAGTGATGAAATAAAAGAAGGGAGAAAGTAAAAGTTGGTGTCAGTGTGAGGGCAAGCAGAAGGGTGGAGAGAACTGCTAAAAGCAGCAACACATTCTGGCTGAACTCCTCAGCAGGAGGAAAGACAGCCTTCAAATCCTCCCTTATCATCACAAAGGCAAAAAATTACTGCAAATAATCGAAGTGTAATATCCAGGAGTGTAATATCCAGGAAATACATTCTGTCCCCTTTTGGGAATATGATGTATCCTCAGTGTCAGGCACTGCAAACTACAAGAATGCAGTGTGGATCGCAGCAGGTACTACACAAATGTACAAAAATCCATATTATTCAACCTGGCAGTGCAGGCACACACATGCAAAATAAAAAAAAAACCAAAACATTTAAAAAGCAAACTTAATCTAGCAAAACTCACTAGATTTAAAAATAAAAGCCATGTGGCTACACAGACTCATTGAATGGAAAAGTCCCGTTATGTTCACGTGAGGTGTGCACTACATAAAACTCCATAAAATTCTGCAACTCGAGAAAGAGGTAAGAGTTAAAGTCTCTTATTGCTGAGTGCTAACCTTTTTTTTTTTTTTTTTTTTTTTTTTTTTTTTTTTTTTTTTTGTAATAGTTTACAATTTTCATCGAGATTTCAAGCTGTGTTGAGGGCATACTTAAGATGCTCAAGTGTAGTAATCTTTGTTAGCTGGTAATTTCTTAAACCTCTATAAGCAGTAGGGCAGAAAGCCCTGTTCCAGAAGGCAACCCACCCAGACACAACTTCTGCTGCAAATTGCCCTGTGAAGGAGCTTCTCTCTCCATTAGCTATATGGGAAGCTTAAAAAGACTGGCAGGCCTTTCAGGTAAGTGGTTTCTAACATTGTGGGCATGGAGAAGAATGTAAATGACAGGAGAAGATGGGAGAAGAATAGAGTTTTCTTCTGAAGGAAGAAAACTTGCTAGCACTGTATCAGTTTCTTTTTTTCCTGTTGTCCCACCAGCTTACACAAGGAATTACTAAAACAACTGTGATCCAACAAACTATGTATGTATATTCTTGACTTAAACTGTAGGACCATCTACTTTAAAAGGACTACATGCATACTTAAGAATGTACTTCAGATTTTGCAGGATCAAGGCTTGTGTTAATAATGAACTATGAAGGCATCGGAGTGATTTACTTGGAGGCTAGGTCTTGATATAGTTTAGCTCTTCCTGAACTTTTTCTTTTTTTCTACAGCACTGCTTGCTGTACCTCTTTAATACTGTGATGTGTATGAAATCTGCATAATTACCTATAGTGGGATTTGTTTATCAAGCTCTCCAGATTCAATGATTTTCCCACTCAGCAGGAAAGTCTCTCTGCTTTTGATCAAACATATATGGAGTTTTAATGACTTCTAAGATTTTACTCTGAAGTAATAGGGACAGGGGCTTTATCAGAGTGCTCAGAAATAGTATTTGTTCTATGATGTTAATTCTCCAACTTTGTTTGGGAGCTGTTTGTTTTCTAACCCTGGAAAAAAATTATTTATTTAAAATCTGCAGCACAGCTGGGTAGGACTTTTCCATCAAATTAAAATGATTTGCCCTCAGAGAATTTATGTAAATACTTGGAAATTAATTTCAAAAGTCCTACTCCCGAGAATCCGTGCTGTTCTTTTAGAACACACAATTATATTTAAAAAAAACAAAACAAAACAAAACACCTCTAAAACAACATAAAACAATGCACATTAAATGGAACAAGTTTATTCCTTTCCATAGGCCAAATCTTTGGCTTGTGCAAATTGGTACAACTTCCAGGTCTTCAGAATGTACCAGTTTATCCTAGCCAGCCCAGTATGTTAAAAATCTGCTAAAATTAGCATGTTCCCAGCTCAAGCCTAGAGGATTGCTGAAAAACCTGTAGAAAGGAGTTGCCATTTGCAGGGCTAGGTTAGTCAACATGAAATTAATGTGATGTTTCATGGCATATTGAGTAGAGCATTCATAAAACCAGTGGAGCAGGTCATGTGTTTTATCTAGGAGCAAGGGAAATCTGTTATGGAAATAATGCCGTTCAGGAAATAAAAATATCTGCATCATCCATTTGCTGCCAATGCATCATTTTCAAAGGACATAAGCCTTATATACAGTATGAATGTTCTCCTCAGCCTCATTTCTCTCATGCTTTTTTTTTTCTATTTACTATCCCCAGCTCTTCTTTTTCTAAATGGACCTTCCTGAGGTTCCTTTCATCCTCCATTGATCAATATTTACAGATACTTCCTAGAGATCTGTACTTCTTTCCTTGTTTTTGTTTTATCTTTTTCTATCTTCTCTACTTATTTCAGTGTTCCTCTTTTCCTTTGTATCTTTCAATCTATATCTCCCAAAACAAGAAAAAGAAAAAATACTGCTAATATATATTTTCATCAGTGAGGAGTCATTGCCTGTGGTCACAAGTGCATCGTGAACAATCACAGAAGTAAGCCAAGAAACAATCCTTTTGTGTCAGTACCTCTCATGTATAAATGGAAGTGAGATTTTTACTCTACCAAAAAATAATTACCAGTCCTAGGCACAATTAATAAATCTATCTATGATTATTAGTGTCATATTTAATCAAATATAAGCTCAGTTTTTTGTGAGTCCTAATTTCATTCTTCTCATTTTTAGCTTGCCAGTCTAAATCAAGATTTTATGGGAAAAAGTAATTTATTTCTAATTAGCCAAATTTCTGTTGTGACTGCCTGGAACATGTGAACAGGACAAGTATGCACTTGACAGAAAGGATCCTTGTGAAGCTGTCTGTAGACTGATTCTAGAGAACAGATCTTTATTTAATCAGCATCTTTATCCCTCTTTTCAGAGGAAAATTATCCAAATTGCCTTTTGAGAACCCCTTTTCCAAGGACCAAAGGTCATCTCTTCTAAAGTCATAACTTCAGCTGAATATTGCAAGATTGTGAAATCGTTAGGGACCCTTCCTCAATTTAATGCTCCTTGTGTATTTTCAGGGTTCATAAAGCCATTTGTCAATGAGAAGATGTTATGGTTCATGAAACATCTTCATTAAAATCTCTGTCATTAAGACCTTATAATTTTAGAGGAGAAAAATGGCTTCTTATTCTAACTTTTCACTGCTCAAAAGTGAATGGTTTTTAAAATTTGGGAAAATTCCACTTGGCCTTTTCTGAGTGATCTCAGAGTATAAAAAATTATTTTCATTCATGAAATTTTTAGTGTGCTTCTCTTGCAGTCAACCAACCCTATAAGAATTCAAAACAGAGCCAGTCCACATAGGTAACTTGTAAAACTTGTTTAAAAAAATCCTAAACTGTAAAAAAAAATAATATCTCTTCTATTAAAAAAAAATAGAGTTGGCAGACAGTAAACATGTGAGTAATACAGTAATGAAAACAATGCATACCAACAGCAAGAGTCTGTGCCAACAGATCTAGAACTCTTCTCAATTAAATAATTATTAATTTGTGTGTCTTGTGTATTACATACATCCAAACACAAATCCTTCGCACATCTGACTAGAAAATACAATCAATTAATCACAATTTGTAACCTCATTACAAAACCTCTGTTCAGCAATGTCAGATCTGTCATATAAGAGTAAGTGGTGGCTCAAGCCAGCCATAGGAAGATAGTAAGAGAAAGGAACGGGATTTAGGTGTCCTGCCATCATCACAATTTCTCACCACCTGACGACCAGATGACCGATACAGCCCATCCCGAGCAACAATCATAGAACAAAACCAAGAGAGATCCCAGAACAATCCCGAGCAGCAAGAGAGTGAGAGAGAGACCTGCCCACCGTCCAGTCCCCACATAATGTGGGGACTGTGCATGACGTCTATGGTATGGAATACTTTCTTTGACAGTTTGGGTCAAGTGTACTGACTATAACCCTCCCAGCTTCTTGCATCTGCACATTAGTGAGACCTGGGAAGCTGGAAAGTGTCCTTGATCTCTTTAGCAACAATTAATAACAGTGCACTATCAACATTCTTCACATACCAAATCCCGTACTAAATCCAAAATACAGCAGCTGCTGAGAAGAAAATTAGCTCCATCCCAGACAAAACCAGGAAACCAGGACATGTAACTAAATTCATGATTGTAAATCAGCTCCTGCTCTGGAGTCAAATAGGGAAAAAATACAGGAATAGTTTTCTCAACAACAATATAATAATATACATCCCCCTCAATGAGAGCAAAATTCATCTATGATCAAAGACCTTTTATATGCCTTTTCAAAGGGAAGATCAATTTCTATGGTTTCTCCTTAAAAAGTGATAACCCTAGTGAAGTCTAGAAAGTGTGGACCATGCTGCCGGAACAATTCTCTGATCTCTCTTGGCTTTTGGGCACTGCATTTTTGGGGAATGAGGTATCTAATAAACACCTCCTCACTTCTGATCTTGCACAGTAACTTGCAGGTCACCATGGCATAGAGGTTCCTAAGTTTCCTTCATACTTGTAGCTACCCAGGAATAATGCACCTAGTCTTTACTCACAATGAGAATCCCACAGAGATGCAGGTGTAGGGTCCCATGAAAATCGGTGGCATTCTGCACAGAGAGAGATTTTCATTTTTTTTTTAAATGAAAAATTGAGACCTGTAAGGGTTTGTATGTTGCTTTTTGTTTTTTATGGTTTGGGGAATTTTGTAGTTTCCTTTCCTTCACATCAGTGCAGTAAACATGAACTTCATCATGTTGTAATGATGCAGGTTTATTTGGAGAATCTCCCATTTCCATAATGAACCAATTAAAGATAAACTGAATATATTGCAGTAATCTTTTCCTGTTTGCATAGTATTTTGACTAATGGCAGGAAAAAAATAATAAAGCCTGAAATAAAAAGAATGAAACTGAAAATTCATAAAGCAGCTGTGCATTTCTAAAGTAGATGAGGGGAATTTTTGAATTGCAATGAATGCTCACATCCAGTTGTGATGTGGGAACCTGATTTCATTTAATACTTATAAATCCAATGGTGTTAGCGACCCTCCAGCCATAGTTCTTTAAATGATGGGCATGCTTTTTATGTGACTGGGAGGATTAAAAAGGGGAATAAGGAATTTTTAAAAAGGGGAATAAGGAATTTTTAAAAAGGGGAATAAGGAGGACCCGGGCAACTACAGGCCGGTCAGCCTCACCTCTGTGCCTGGCAAGGTCATGGAGCAGATTCTCCTGGAAACCATGCTAAGGCAAGGAGGCGGTTGGTGACAGCCGACATGACTTCACCAAAGGCAGATTGTGCACTGGAGGTCTGGAGCATCACTGAGGGTTATGGAGCGGGTATGCAAGGCAGAGGCAGTGAAGATCAAGGGTAAGAGCTTGAGTGGCTGGCATTTCCAGACCCTCAGACTTAATACCTCAGAACAGGAAACTGCAGCATCAGCAAACAAATTCATTTGCCTCTTGTTACACCTGAAGAAAGCCAAAAGGGAGGTTGCAAACAAGAAGTAATATTGAGCAATACTCCTGACTCCCTCAAGTGCAGAGCCAGCTCCTCTTCTGTAAGAGAAATGTGCTATCTGCCTATAAGGTGTTTACACTGCTTTTGCATTTTGAAAGTTGAGTGCCAAGCAGCTGGATCTTTCTAGTCTCTTACTTTTGCCAGTGTGTGGGTGAGCTTTCCACAAGCCAGTAACATGTCAGGCAGGATGCAGTCACGAGGAAGCCGGAGGAGAGGGAGAGAATGAGCTTTCTCAGAAAGCTGACACTTGTACTTTTTAGATTCAAACTGAACAGGGAGTGGAGGCTGTATTCTGTGCAGTGATGCTGACACTGCCAAACTGAAAACATCTCATGATAACCGGGCCAAAGTGCTGCCATGGGGGATCTTGAGCATGATCTCCTCCACAACCTCTTTAGGTTTTTAGTTTCCCAATGGAGGCATAAGAGGTATAAAAATATAACTTGTCCTGTGCACATCTAAGTAGTATAAAAAATCCACAAGGAGAAGCAGCTCTACAAAAGAAGCTCTACAGTCCTAAACAGCCTCATACAGGTAGTCAATAAAGCATGTTCTCTATTCTCTGTTTGGGCAACCTGAAAAAGTAAAAAACATTCAGCTATAAACTGCCAGCCAAGAGCTGCCAAATTTCATTTGCCAGAGCATCAGTGGTGTCCTGAACTACTGAGAGAACTAGTGATGAAATGTTAACTTGTGTATGAGACCAGACAGCTTACATGGAGGCTCTGCACCCACTGTAATGCTGCAGTTCAAACACAAAATTTATTTCGGTTTCCTTATTTGACCCTTTAAATTGACTGCCTTTGGTAAAATACCATAGTCAGGATTTTGGAGTCACTGGACTCTTCCTTGAATTCCTTCTTGAGATTTATACAGATTGATACACTGTGTTCATAGGACTACTTAACAGTGGAGACAATTTTTATTCCAAGCCAGCACTGGTGTTAACCTGCTGACATGAGTTTGATTTGGTAGTTGTGTTACTTTAATCCTAAGTAAGTATGATCAGAAGCAGTATAGCTTTGAAGAAAAATTTTCTTAATTTTATAGCTAATCATTTGCACAAAATTGGTCCTAAGTTTCCTTTTTTTTTAACGTAAGCAATGTGAGTCAAGGCATTACAGGCACTTGTAGATGACATCAGTGATTTCATGTAAAAGCGTCACCAGCACCCTTGATTAGTCTCAGGATCTTCCTCTGTCTTTTAGAAAATGCTAGCTGTGTCATTAATGTCTATAATTAAGGGGGACTATAACTCCAAATAAATTATTAGTGTCTAAAAGTAACAACTAGCTGTGCCATGAGATAAAATACACTTCTGCTCCCCATGATTACACCATTGGCAAAGGATGGGGGAAAAAGACATTCTCTCCAGGGAAATGCAAAGCTTCAAAGAAAATAAAAGCCTGTGAACCTGCTAAACTCAAGTGGTACCAGAATTGGAACTGTCAGAAAGCACTAAATACTTCCCCAGGAAATGCATTTCCACAGTAGACATAATACCATTGAAAACACAGAATACTCCACATTAAAAGAAAAAACAAACCACAGCACTATTATTCAGTACAACACAAACTGAATTCCATGCTTGCCATCTCACTCTTCTTTTACTTATGTTAGTGATTATATTCCACTATATAGTGCACTCAAAAGGAAGATTATCTGTTGAACTATGATGACATCATTCAGTCAGCATCACTTAATCCTAGAATAACAGAATAATTCAGGTTGGAAGGGACCTCAGGAGCACTTAAGTCCAACGTCCTATTCAGAGCAGTGTCAACCAAGAACGCAAACCAAAATATATGACAATGGGTGGGGAAACTGTCCCGAGTTACTCTTGAGTTAATCTGCCTTTTAAAGTCACCAGAGCAGTACAAACATTATGCTGGAGTAATAGGTAGTACTTAGGCAGAGGGCTTTCTTTAGCTGTAACAGCAATATGTAGCAAGCAAGAGTTGTACCAGTCTTGTAGCAGGGGGTTACATGTAGAAGGCATTAGGAAGGGGAAGTGGAAGGATAAGGAAGTATGCTCCTTCACTTGATGGAAAGTAACAGAGTTTGCTGGGTTGCATGGTATGGCTGGTGGAAGGACGTGTGGTAGCCTGGTAAAATAGGAAGCAGTGAAATCTGCTGATCTTTGGTTACTGAGGAGGTAAATTACAGAAAAAGGAAAAAGAAGTTTTGTGCCATTCCTGCCTCAGACTAAGTCAGTATGAAAAGTTCACTGAAGTTAGTCATGCTGTGATGAGTTATCCCAAAATCTCACCTGTGGGATATGTTATTTTTCATCCACTGGGAAGAAGTTAAGTTTAAGACAACTTCCAAATTCTTATTTTCACCTGAGCTCTTCCCAAAGAAAGGTCTACAAAAAATAGCAAGGTAGGTATAGGGACAAGGTAACATGGAGAATGAAAGTAAAGGCCAAGGAAGGCATGTTCTAAAGCAACAAACGTGTATAATAACTACAGATAAAGACAGGTGGGTGAGTCATGTTGATGCTTTTGTGGATGCCATAGTTTCATCATTATCTTCTCTGCCACATCTGTCATGCTCCACCCCCATAAAAATTAGTAATGAAAGCATGAAGGACCGAAGAAGCTATTCAAGTGTACTCCAACCAAACATCTGAGGCCAAAGTCAAATATTTGACATCAACTTTGGTAAACTGTTACTTCCCATCAGGTTGGATTTAGTGTTGTTTATCTGCAGGAACACCCATCATACATTGTTAGTATTAGGATAGGCTCAAGAAGAGGAGAGATACCATGTCAGACATCTCTGTGATTATTCTTACCATAAATAGAAAAGAAAGTTTCAGAGCAGAAAGCAGCAGAAATTCTGTGTACAACCTTGCAAACCGGATTTGGTTAGAATCAGAAGCCTTTGATTTCTTTCAAAACAACTTATTTATCAGTGAACCTAAATAACATGTGAACCTAAATACAGGTTTTGGGTAAGAGCTCTGTCTTCTTCTACAGAGCCATAGACATGATGCCTGTGACTTATGAAACCATTCTGTGGCCCCTATGTTGACAGCCCATGTTTTATAACAACCAGAGGATGGCTGTTTCATGTGACAGGATGAACAGCCAGATAATCCTGTAAGGCAGAACACCTTCCATCTCACTTGGAAGGCATCCTTTAAATGCAGATAACAGCTATTTATCCTCCAGTGTTCTCCTGTTCATTTGGCAGCAAAAGCTCTGTGAGAATTGTGTAACCCAAGCTTTCTGCAGGCCCTTGTTGAACTCTAGTAACCCTTCTGTCTGCCACTGCTCACTTGTCATGGACTGTACAGCCAGGTTCAAAAACTCCCTTGTGGGCTGGCACTGCTGAGAGCCACAATTTTGCAAACAGTTGTTGATCTGGGTGTCTTCCATTGCACTAGAATAACCCCAGGACTGGAACAAAAACACCCATTGATAAATGCCTTCCCAGAGAGGCCACATACACAACAATAGCATATGTTCTGCATTTAATTATGATTTTACAAAGATGCATTTGTTGTAAACATATCAGCTAAGCAATAATCACACATGCAAGCACAGGTAATGCAAGAATCCTGTGAAAAAAAGAACATCTACTGAAAATTGTACCTACTAACTTAGTGCTTGCTTGCAGCTAACTACCATAACTTCCATGGGATCTTGGGACATGTTAAATCAGTGATTTCTGTTTGTGTTTTTTAATTGCTATTATTAAAATATAATCTACATTAAATACTATCTATATATTTTTTGGTCAAATATGCAAACTGGGCACAGTAAGAGGCAACAGGCACCAACAGTATAACTCAGATTCAACTCCAATGCCTCTAGCAGACAATGTATGATCAATACAATTACAGTAAGAAATGCTTCAGCTTGATTTAGTGTTGAGCTTAGAGCAGCCAATACACCAAGCAGATGAAAGGCTTGTACTCACGTGATCATTGTTAAAAAGTTTTAATATAATATGTATGTATATATACATGTATATATCTGCATATTTAACTGTACTTTTGAACACAGAAATATAACCAAAATGTGATAAAGATAAAGATAAAAGTCAGCCTAAAAGGAATTCCCATGAAGGTCATGGGACCGTGGGATAATCTAGGTTGGAAGGAACCGTGGGAGGTCTCTACTCCAACCTCCTGCTCAAAGCAGGGTCAGCCATGAGATCAGACCCGGGTGCTCAGTGTTTTGTCCAGTCATGTTCTGAAATTCCTCAAGGATGGAGGCAGCACAATCTCTCTGAGCAGCTCCACTACCTGGCTGTCCCCATGGCAGTACAGTTTCTCCTTATACCAATTTGGACATCTCCTGTTTCAAATTATGCTTGTTTCCCACCCTCCTGCCATGCATTGCTGTCATCTCATTCACGTTGCAAAAGTCAACCACTAGGACTCTGACATTAAACCTTTATCAATTTGCAGACTCCCTGTTTTTCCAGTGAAAGTACAGATCCCTGTATGGTAAATTTAAGCCTTCTGAACAGGTAGTGATTTTCTGTAGTCCCTTGACAAGTTGTTGAGGACCACCAGCTGGAAAGGACCGTCAAGACACATTCTCAATTAAAGGAGAGAATGGCTTGTCAAGTTTCAGCATGGCAGACTAGGGAGCAGAAGGGTAAAGCACCAGTCTAAGAGGAAAGATGAGACTGCAGATGAAGTAATTTTATTAAGCTAGAGAGGAAAAAGATATAAGAGAGAAAACATCATCTCTGTTCACTAATGAGAAAGAGCTGGCACCTAGACTGCTGTAAATCAGTTGAGCTCTGGTTAACTCAGTGGAGATATATGTGTCTTACACCACCTCAGGATCAGGCCTGAAGTATCTTATTATCTAAGGAGCCATTCCTTGTCTCATTCTATGTGTCATTTTCGATGTGCTGGCACATTATACACCAGCATGGAGTTGCTTGTTATGTCTCTACTGTGCTGCACTGCATGGTAATTCACTGCTCACTGACATGTCAGAAATTTTTTTAATGATGTGCCTCTGCTGCTCCAAAATAGGGTGAGCTCTGAATATTAAGTTTGATTTACATTCAGCATTCATTTAGATCAAGTGGCAAATCTAGCATCCCCATAGCATAGCTCAAACTCCTTTTGCCACCTTCCTGCTGTTTAAACAAATAATCATTATTTATTTCTCCTTCTTTGGCACAAGTCAAAGGTGGAGAAGTCATTACAAGGACAAACAGTTCTGACAAAAAGTTTTTAGGATGCTAGAAGGAGCATAGGCAGTCTGCTTGTGCCACTGTTCAGTAAGATTGAGTGAAGGCTACATTAAATAGCTCTTGTCTGCAGAATAGAAAGAAAAAGTGAAAGGATCACATTCAGGTTTAAAATAAGAGCTATGTCAGGGATATGGCGGTGTGTATTTACATTCTAAGTCAAGCTGAATTTGCAATCCGATGGAATTCTGATATCAGTCACTGAGCCAAAAGTAATTCCATTATATCGCTCTAGATCTTTAATTACATGCCCTGTCTAGGCAGGTACTTAAGTACATCCTAAACTCTCAGTTCAACAGGATCATTCACATGCTTTCCAGTTAAGACAGATGCTTGACTGAGTGTCTTGCTTAATCGTGGTGGAGTCTGATTAATTTCTAAGTCAAACTAAGTAAAGATGGTCACAGATGAAAAGAAATTTAGATTGGCCCCTCAAACTAAGTGCAATATCCGTGCCAGGGCAGATAAGGCGCAAAGGTTAAATACAAGCATGACACAACGTGGTTCACATCATATTGATTTTTAATGAGGCTGTTAGGTAGATCATTTACTGATATAAATCAGCATAGCACCATCAAAGCTGACAAAACAATGCTGATATGCAATTGCTCAGATTTACTAGCAGAACAGTAGGATGGCAGAGTGAGGAGCACAGAGGTCCTGTATCCCAAGGCTGCACACCAGCTCTTAGCTCTGCTGCCTCATGCGGTGCAACTGCAATACAGCCTTCAATACTATAATACCTACTCACAAATTTTCTGCATAGCAAATGACAAAGATGAACGATATTTACTGTTATGCTAGTGCTCCTAGTGTAGCCTTTCCTCATTTCTCAGTATAATATGTGATCCATCTACTGGACACCAAATGAGATCCAGGTTTGCTAGTGAAGTCTCGGTTAAAACACAATCAAGCAATGGTCAAAGCGTGCAAATCTGTATGATCTGGCTAAAACAATTTTTTTTCCATTGAGCCTCATGGATTATCTCCATTGCAGATTTCAAGTTTCATGTGTCTCCTGTTGAGATGCTTTAGTCTACTCATGAAAAAATATACTTTTCTTTATAAATATAAAAGCTAGAAAGTTATCCACTGCACAAACTGTTTCTGCTCAAACTTCCTAAAATAATTCTCTTTCAGGCAGAGTCCAGGTTCAGAAAACCTCAGCACTATTAGAAAAATGAAGTAGTTACCATTTCTTTTAAAAAGATCTTTAAAACAAAACCAATTAGCTTTAATTCTAACTCACTTTACGTTTCAGCTATAACCATTTATAATACTGTAAATCTTAAAGCACTACAGGAGCTTTGATAAAGCACTATCAACTGTTTTCCCATTATTTTACAACTAATCAGAAGAATGCATAATTACTGTACAATCAATAAAAGTAAATAATAAATTAATTCCAAGCTTACAGTATTGGCTTTATCTCATGTATTCCAGTTCCACTGTGATTAGATTTGGGATGTGGAATTTTGGGGTTTTTTTTTTGAGGAAGACAGTATTGAAAGGAAATAAAAATGCTTAGAGAATATATATTAGAATGTTACTATAACTGACAAACCTGTGTGATCTCTTATAAACTCTGTCTCTCTAACACTAAAAAAATATAAAACAGTTATAGGGCCTTGAGATATCTGTGAAAATTATCTGGTGAGAGGTGCAAAAAATATATCTGTTTCTATCAAAAATAAAAAGGGAAGAGCAAAGTTCATGCTAAGGCTACATGAAGTCATGACAGATATATAGGTAATATGCTTTAACCACCCTGCTCTGTTCTCAATTATCGTAAACAGGAGGCACCACTGACTGTAAGGAGTACAAAGACAGGAACAGAGAAAAATACATTTTTAGTATAGCTGATGCTTGGTGCTTATATTCATGAAGCATTTATGATAACAAGGGCTTAACAAAAGCTCCCAAAGACCATACATTGACAAACCAGCACAGAGTTGCAAATATTTCAAATTAAAAGCTATAAGCAACCGAAGTTAGGTTCTGAAGAAGGAGATAAGCTCCTGTTAGCTCTTGTGTGCATGACTTCCATATGCGTTTCATGGCCTGCCCAGGGAGGTGGTGGAGTCGCCGTCCCTGGCAGTGTTCAAGAGGCGGCTTGATGAGGAGCTACAAGATATGGTTTAGTAGCTGTGGCAGCAATGGTAGTGGGAAGACAGTTGGACTAGATGATCTTATAGGTCCCATCCAACCATGTGATTCTATGATTCTGTGATTCTATCACTGACCATTAAAAAGAGGAGATGCTCAAAAGAGGCAGCGAAGACTCCTGAGTCACCTTAAAGAAGTGACATGATTTTAACTTTTCTCCTCCTTAATCCTCTTGCTGTTACATGGTGTTCACCTTCCTTCCCTCAGCTCACATGAACACAGAATCTCCATAGTTTTAACAAAAAAATAGAAAGCTAAATTGTATGCCATAGTTATTTTTAGGAAAGCATAAACACATATAGTTAAACACAAATAAGAAAAGGGCATGTCCCTTGGCTCCACCAAAGTGAAAACAAATAGCCTGGTTTTCTCCTTTCCACACCTGGTGTAGGAATTGTCACGGTATAAACATGCAGTCTACTTTGTGGATTCAGGTCGGGCACAAGCAGTGTATCTACAGGAGAGAATGCAGAGCGACAGAGTTCAGCCTTCCATCTATATGAACTGTGAGTTAAAAGAAAGTACCAAGGCTTATATAAATTTAAACACATATAAATTGCTCCATGAAGAGGCCTGATATGGCAGAGGAGCATCTGCATAGAAGGGAACACATTTTTAGCATAGCATTTACATTTTAGTACAGCAGTACATTTTAGCATAGCATTTGTTCCAGCGGATGTACCCATGTGGGCTTGATAACTCAGAATTTGCAGCCATGCGGCCTTGACATACCTCTGTTCAGCTGATCTGTCTCTCACTTGTGATGCTGTTTTGCCCTTGACTAGTTTTCAGGCCTAGCAAGGCTTCCTCAGAATTTATTATCTGAAAAATAACAATGTTTCAGGCATCAAAAGATGCTTATTTTGCTCCTCTTGTTGCCAACCGGTTTATCAAGACTTACCAATAATTCAAGCCTTTCGTATTATTTTCCTGGCATGTGGTATCCAAAAAAGTAGTTGCTGATAGAGTACAATAGAGCAGCGTGGGTTGTTCTTTACTAAATCCTACTTTATTTCTCTTCTCTGATTTTGTGTTTATACAAGCTATTCCCCATCTGACCTGCTTCAGGGACCACTCAGCCCAGCGCCTATGAAGCAACTAGGTGAATGGAGCTGACACACTGCAGTCCTCTTCCCATTTGGCAATCATTTCTGGCATCACCAAATATCTTATTTCTAAACTGCTTTTGTTCAATAACCTGCTAAACTAGCAAAGTTAAACTAAAAAGCACACGATCCTCCAGCATGGTAGTCTACCTACTGATGTAATGACATGAGGTCTGCTATCTGCAAAAAAATACTTTCTCTGAAAGTAGATAAAAACGTAATTAAAACCTTCTTCATCTTCTGCATGGTTGTTAATTCAAGTCTTGTAGTATTCTTAAAACAGTTTACTTTTAAAATTTAGTTTTCAGGTACTAACAAAACTTGTCATAATACCTACTGACCTAAAGCCACAATCTGCTTTTGTGTTTTCCTTCACAATTAGGCAAAAGTTAAAAGCTCCCAAGCCTCACTCAGAGCTGGTATTCTTCCTCTATCCTGAAAGGATGATTTGTTTCAAAATGCCACCAAGGAAAAAAGGTTGTCAGCCTTTCAAATCACCTCTTTGGCAGAGGACTACACTACAGATTTCCTTTCCCCTGCCTGAGACCAATGAGCTGTCTGTCCCTTTCTCCCCCACCTAACTTTCACCATGCGACTTTCCGTGTTGGGCTCCTTGAGCAGTGCTGAACCAGTCCATCTGTGGGGCTTGGCTTTAAATGAACAGAAGAGAGGACACATCACTGAACTGGTGCAGCATATGAGATAATTTCTTTGTATGACTCCAGATCACAGCAGCAAGTTCCAAACGTGACATGCAAAGGGATGAGGGGAAAAGACAAGTGGACATGGTTAACCTCACATACCCTTGAGCAAAGCCTGCGAAAGGGCTACACAGCCACAGGAAGTCAAGGTAAGGACTTTGTGGTGTGAAGAATCACTAAATCTGAGCTTGAAGGCAACCTAAAGTTCAGCCCACAGGTAAAGTATGGACAGGACCTAAAACATGCCAAGGCCAGTGGGCGAGGCTTGGCATCATTGCAAGACTCGCTGTCACACATGGATGACTTGACCTTCTAAGACCATAAAGGTGGTTCTAAGACCATTAAAGCTTGAAATGAAAATGTGTCTCTCTGAAGAAAGTCTATCCTGGCAGGGAGGAAACAGAACCAGCATGGCACAAGCAGTTCCACCCTCCCACTCGCACATGTTCAGACACCCTATTTTAACATTCAATAGCCAAACAATGCCACTTGCCTGAGAGAAAGCAACAACAACCTAAGGAGCAGCAGCAGCTGGAAAGCTGTACCAGTGCAATGCAGGGTCACAAGAGGAAAAAGTTAAACCTTTTTGTCTTTGGGAATTAAAATCACTGTCTTACTGCTTCGTTTCAGTGTGTGAAGAGCAGCACACACTGCTGCTCTTCACACATTGAGAAGCTGCAGCTCCCAGCAAAGGAGCTGCCCAGCAAGATTCCAGGTGACAGTCGGAGCTGTGAACAGAGGAGCTGCAGCTTAGCAAGAGAACAGGCTGTCTTCATCCATTTTTGGAGGCTACAACATCCTCCTGTATCTACAAAAATAGGAGGCAAATCCTCAAGTGGTGTAAACCTCCATGGCGTCAATAACTCCAAAGGATTGGTGCAAATTTCTATAAAAGGAGGAGTAATCTCAGTTTTGGCAGACATTCATAAAGGTCTTAGGGCAGTAACAATCACTTTGGCCTCTATTTGTATGACTCCAGCCACAGTGGTACTTTCGCCCACATGTGGCCCATAAACTGCTAGGGCAACGAGCAGTAACTAACAGTTCTCACAAAACACTACAGAACAAAAACATGCCAAGGTTAAATTAAATGAAAAGTTATAGCTTTACCACTCTGTTTGCCCTATAAGACGTACACCGCATCCTACAGAGTAAGGAGTATTGGCGAAGCTATTAACACTTCAGCCACAAAATGCTATATTGATACAGTTATTCAGCCTTACAGTTTTCCTTCTGCTTTACATGGTTGCTGTAGCTTAGATGGCCTCAATCGAGTTTTAAGCTTTCTGGAAATTTGAGTTCACTTAGAAAACAAAGAAAGACAAGCCAGACTCTCTCTTACACGGTGTTTATAATTCAGCATGCAAAAGGATAATGATCTCTTAAAATATGTGTATGTATATGTGGCTTTCATACATTTTTTCCCTTAACTTTTACCCAATGCAGATCGCTGATCCATTTAAGACATTTAAGCCAGCACAAAAGAGAGTCCGTCAGGAAACAGAAAACAGAAAGAGGAGGGAGAATACCAGAATTGGGTCCTGGGAACGGGAGGGAAGCTTGCAGTATCACAGAAGTCAAACTGCTTATGGAACAGGCTTTGAGTTTTTTGCTGGCACCAGGCTAATAGTGTTTGTGATATCCTAGCCTAAGACTCAGTGTACCAAATTCTACATCATAAAAAGCAGTCAAAATGCAAAAATGCAGTGCCATGCACAGAAAATTCTGATATTCCAGAATTATCTTCTTCACAAATAGCAACAGTATTGGCAGACTATTTTCTGTAAAAAAATCTGAAAAAAAATCCTTTCTGGAATTACCCAAATCTGACTAGGATGAAGTGCATTGTTTAATCTCTGTTGTCTGAACATATTACACATTGCAGCATGGCATGGCATAACACAGTATTTGAAATGTCAAAAAATTAAATACAAGGTTCTTAAATTATCCAAACGCCCAAACAGTTAATATCTTACTCCCAATAACATTAGTTAAATATTTCTGACTTTGCTGAACTGAGACCAAATTGCCATTAAAAATTTTGCTACAAAGTTTTTATTCTGTTGCGCCTTCTACTTTCCCTAATCATTCTGAAATGCATAAAGAGGTGACAAATACGTCTGATATGCTCTGAAACTGGAACGGAAGCATTTTATGCCATCTTCACCCAGGTTGAAGGACAGTACAAGGTACAAGTAGATGGCCTGGTGAGCCAGGCCTTCAATGAGCTGATGGTGCTTACAAGGGACCAGGAGGCAACGCAGGGTTGCAACATGCCTCCTCTGCAGCATCTATTAGCCTGCTGAAAACAGAAATGGCACAGTGGCAGAAAAAGCAAATTAGAAACATGCTTAGGTATTGGGTTTTGGCCTTCTGTTTGCCAGTCTGATTTAATAAAAGTTTGATGTTTTTATTATATCCAGATATAATAAAATTATGTGGTTAAGAGAGGTGTAAGAAGTTATGTTGCTCTGATTCTTTCTGGCTCACTTCTTAGCTAGTATTAATACTTGTTAGCCTTTGATAGCTAAGGGCAAATTTGGGCCTAGTTCTGCAAGAAACATTGTCAGGGGTGTGGACTGGACTCATGAAAAGAAGCGAATTCATTTTGTCACAGATGAAGCTTGCAATATTACAGAAGTCAAACTGCTTATGCAGCGGCATTGATCTGGGATACTTTCTGTGCAGTTTTCATTATCATCCTGTTTTTCACAATGAATGAGTAGTCCAGCCTGCAGAATTAATTGCTTTAGCTTTAATTGCTTAGTGCTGTATCTTTTGCCTTATCACAGACAAACATCCTCATATATTTTAGCCTTGAATTAGTTCAAGTTTCTTTTCATCTGCTGTTAATTCAAAGGCTTTGTTACAATAATCACTTTCATTCTCTTTGTCTTTCATCGCCTGTAGGTTCCACTCTCTCTCAGTGTCAGTCTTTACTCATCTCCTAACTGCAGGAAAAAAGAAAACCAACTTCCTCCTTACCATGGAAGAATACATTTTGAATGACCTACATATTTCCACGTTATCTTCCAATATCTGTTTCTACGGTGATTGTAATGAATACACACACAAATCAAGCAACCTCATTTTGTTTCACTTTTTCTGTTTCCTGGAGGTGATGAATTTTAATGTCTGTGTCTCCAAGATATCCACAACAATGTCAGGTCACAGCACGGGATCAGGAGAGACGAACACTATCCCAGTTGCTCTACTTACTGCAGTCCTTGCTGTATCAGAAGCTGAGCCTCAGAGACTGGGAGTAGTGCACTTTGGTATTCAGGCTCTGACTAGGATATGGGTGTTCCTACACATTGAAAGGTTTCAGTCTCATACTCTGACAACAGTTTCCTCTGTTATCTCAGGACGTCACCAAACCTCTCTATGCCTTTGTAATGGGAAGTAATAGTTCTTGCCTGTTCACTGCAAGATCTTTGAGATGGCCATCATTTTTTTATTATTAGTCTCTACAATGCCAAACACAACAGAACATGAAAGCGAAACAGAATAAAAACTTTATAGCAGAATTTTTAATGGCAACACACATCTAGATCTGCAGGAATGACCATATTACAAGCACTAGGAAAAATTAGGAACAGTCAGTAATGTTTTGTGTTGTGGCTTATCTCAAGTAGCTTTTGTTGCTTTGTTGGGACTACACAAAGATGGATGATGTCGAGGTCAGAAAGAAGACATCCAAAGCTATAAGCACAGTCAAAAGATGGCTTCACATAAATTCCCGGAGAAGTTTTTGATTTCTGAAAACATTAAGCACAAACAAAAGACCTGGGACATACTAGGGAGTGAGCATCCCATGCTCTGCTGTTAACAGTTCTGTGCATGGAGCCATACTTACACAGTGGAAATTAAAACAGACAAGATTTACCAGGCTAGTAGTTCTGCTGAGAACAGCTGTGGAAACCAGCTGCTTTAGCAGCTACTCGGCTAAGCTAAAGCAGCAAATTTCCCTAGTATAATCTACTGACCAGGTAAAGATGTGAGTCTTTCACAGCCTTGTAGTGTGAAGACTGTCTGTGTAGTGCAGGCTGTAGAGACCAAGAGAAAATTCGTCATTTAATCCCTCAAAGTAGCCATCACATCATCAAAGATTAACCAGCAGCTATCTACATCTTCTAGCAGCTGCCTTTCTTTCAGAAGCAAATAACTCACTCAACAAATTCTCACCAACAGTAGCTGCTAGAAATATTCAGTCCTTTTAAGACAACTTTAAAAAAATTAGCCAACAAATAAGCAGTCCAAAATACCACAGTAGATATTTCATGAAGAATCATAGAATCTTAAAGTTGGAAGAGACCTCCAAGATCATCAAGTCCAACCATCAACCTAACACCACCATACCTACTAAACCATGACCTGGAGCGCCACATCTACACGTTCTTTGAACACCTCCAGGGATGGTGACTCCACCACTTCTTTGGGCAGCCTGTTTCAGTGCTTCTCAGTGGGGTCACTTCCCACACTGAGGATCTAGTTCTGCGAACCTCACTCATCCTGTTCATGATATAGAGCACATGAAGTTACGGTGGCAGATTATACAGCGTTGGTCAAGTTAATATGCTGGCAACAGCCTCCTCCCATCAATGTTGCATCCTGTGCAAATAAATCTGCCATTCAGATCTCTGAAAGTTCAGCTGACTTGAAAGAGGAGATGGCTCATGCTGGGGAAGGGTAAGGCAGCCTGCACAAGGAAGCACTTTGAATAATTTGCCGTTTACCATTTACTTCCTAGGGAGTTATATGGTCTGTATTATGGAAGCACCATGCAGTCTGTCTTTTCCAGCGAAGCAGTGGCCTGAGACTGTGTTCAGTTTATCAGTTTATCTATCAAATATCAAGAAAAAAATTATTTGCCAAAGTCATGCAGTAAAGCTGGTACTTAACTAGCTGAATCCTTCCTCTTCCTAACTATTGCAAGGTGCTTCTATGACGTGTTCTCCCCTTTTGTTGAAAGGCTGACAGTTGTACTGTTTTTCTAGCTCCTCACTCAAATGGCCGTTCCCTGACGACGAGCAAGAAGCCACACCCATCCTGTCAGTCAGGCTCAGCTACATTGACCCAGCACTTTTGACTGCCAAGTCTAAATAGCATCAACTGTTATGCCTAAGTACAGAACAGATGCTCCTTAAAACAGTCACAGCTGGTTAACTACGCAGCAGGCCATCTGCTCATGCAACACAGATGGCGACAAACAGAGCAGCTCTAGGCTTCACTCTTTTCCCTGGCTCCAGGTCAAAATAAGATGAGAGTTTTGATCTTCATATTATCAGAGAGATGACCTCTCTCTGACTGAGGAAGGCTTCTGCAACACATAGGACAGTGTCACAGTCAGCACAGAGACAGACAGAGAGACTGCAGAATGCTCTGGGGGGGTGCTCCAGCCACCTGGGATGTTCTCCCAGAGGAGATAAAGATGTCCACACAGCACATCACTGCTCTAAGTGTATGTACAGATATAGAAGCAAAGAGCTTCTGGGGACCTTCCTGTCCTCAGATATAAGGGGAAGGAAATCTTTTTATTATCACACTTTACAAAATTGTGAAACACTCAGATACCACGGCAGTGTCTAAGAAGAGAAAGAAATTTTAAAAAAGAAGCAAGCTGTGGAAATAATGAAAAAAATACGGCGTGAAGTAGAGTACAGACTAGGCCTAAATCTAGGATTTAGGGCTCTAGAGTCTCATACCTCTCCTCTTAACTCATCTGGGATGTATTTAGCTGATTGTGTTGCACTATTTTATATTCTGAGGCTCCTTCTCAGAAAACCAAAGAGTTTGAGCAAGCTTGAAATCTGGTTTCAAGTACATGGATAATCCAGCTGAAGTAAAAAAGATTACTTAAGTGCATATAGTGAAGCTCATGCATAAATGTCCTGCTGAATAGGGATTAAAGTAATCAAGACAATTTCTACAGGTGAAAGATTTCCCACTGATACATATGCATAGCGTTCCTGAAGCACCCAGCAACATGTGAATTTTACTTCCATCTTTCTGAATGAAACTGACAATGACATAGAAAATGCATATATGCAAGATAGCTGTTCAGTGGCTAGAAAAAACATGTGACATATGTACTAAATCTTTAGAATTCTAATTCAAAAATAATCTCATTGTTACTGTGAGAAAATTACAGAAAAAGTTGGACGTGTACACTTTGCTAAAGTTCCTCCTATTAATGTATGAGGCCTACTGAGATCCTATAAAGACAAAAAGAGAATCAATTAGTGGCAGGAAAGATGAGCCTTTTTTAAAAAAAAATGGTGTCTGACTTATGCCTGGTCTTAAAGAATTCCCTGGAGCTCTAGATGAACTGGGATAAAATTACATGAATGGGGATTTGAAAGGAATGGGAAGAGTAGGGATACAGTAAAGAACCATGCTCCTAATTCCTGTTGTAAATGGTAAGCAGCTCTGAGATTATTACTCATCTTCATGTGAACATTATTTCCTGTAGTAGTGACTTCGGCATGTTCAGTTGTCATTTCACTTAAATGGATAAAGCAACATAACTTATCAGAAATGAATGACTTCATCTTGCACTTCAAAAATGCATCCACAGAGTTGAGTAAACTTGGAATTCACTCTCTGACTTTGACTTCCTAAACCTTAGCATGAGGCAGTGTTATGAGCTGCAGATTGAGAGTTCGCCAGTACTTTACAACAGAATGTCCTCTCTTGTACCAATCAGTTGAGTTTAGGTTCTGGATTGTTTACTCTCAACACCCTCCATGTTCTGCACACCTTCACACGTGTGCCCCAGCTCATTCTCAATGAATTTTAATTTTCCCCAGACCACTGTGAGCTTCTGACCTCAGCTGTAGCAAACCAAACTGTCTCAATTCAAAGCCAAAGCAACACTGCAGGAGACTGAAATGAATAGAAACAGTTCTGCAGAGCATACACAGAGAAAATATCATTCTGTTTGTGAATTTTTTCCTAAAACTAGAGGAGCCCACCTACAAAAGCAAAAAATTGCACCTCCCGTTGGCTTTCACTCAGCCAAGACCAGAAGCTCCTTGAGAAATGGCTGACAAAATCGTCAATCTAGTAGTCTAGAAGGCATCTGCTTCTTTTTGCTACCACAGCATGTCAGCATTTCCCATACTTGAACAGATGTGTCCATGCTACTCCTTAGGAGGTGAACATGGGTTCTGGAAACTGAGATTTTTCTTGGAACACGGGCATTTTGAAGATTTAAAATAATTTGCAGCACTTTCATGCTTTGGCAGATACTGTCTCTCATTTCCTTGTCTGTTTCTGAGAAGCTGGTATAAGTCTCCCTGCTCTCAAGCCATGCTCACAGTATGAGTGGAAGGTCACACAACTCAGACACAGTGAGACAGACTAGTATGTACTCTCCCTCTTTCATGGCCAACAAAGATCTCATCACTCATTCTGCACTTACCAGAAAGAGCATTCTTATTGGTGTCACTATATTCTGCATCTAAACTTTCTTGGAAGAATGACTGGAATGTGAAACAGGTAAAGACAGCAAAATCAAAATTACAGTTTCAAGTCAAAATGCAGAGGAACTGAAGCCCAAAGCTGGTTACTCTTTTGCCATGGAGCTTGTCTGGATTTGCCCCATATAATGAAGGCCAGTGTGTAGACAAATAGAACAGTGACTAGAAAAAGAACCAGCACAATGAGAAGGAAAAAACCCCAACCCCATATGTGTGAATTTTAGCCTAACTTTCAAGTAACACTGTACAGCTGTTGCCTGTACGCAGATGTAGTGCTACATTCAACTTTACAGATGCACAAATTTTGTGAAATGCTGTCCTGTGAAATTCTTGTATCTAACAAAGTTGTCATTATAATAGTATCCTGGGAACAAGGAGAAGGATAAATGAGATTTATAGTCCCCTACTGTGATAATTAATAACATGACAAAAAGTTGATTGCTTAGTTGTTTTTTTAGTAGCAGCTCTCTGGCACTGGCCATTGATCATTCTTTGGATGACTTGGATTCACAACATTTCCACTCGTTGTGGTTTGTTACATAGCTTGCAGCTCTGGAAAAAAAAAGCTGTTCTCCAGCTGCAAATCCCTGTGCTTTGGGCCTTTAACTGCACCTGTTTATATTTGCTCATTAGGACTGACAGAACTGCAACGACTGACAGAACTATGAAGTTGTGCTGCACCTGCCGACCAGTATTAACACATTTGAATCTTGTCAGGTAAATCTGGTCTAGTGCATAAAGGCCCCTGTACAGATAAACTGCTGGCTTTCAATGGCATTCCTCACTGTAGTCTAAGAAGAATTTATTTTTTTAGAGACTTCCTAGATTCAGGAATTTGCTCTTCCTTAAATATACAAAGGAGTAGGTCTAGGACGCTTTTTTTTTTTTTTACAAATAGGGTGTCAAAAAGCTTTTCCTTGCTGTCTCCTTGAGTTAATGTATATTATTTTGAATAAAAGGTTCTTTGCAAAATGAGTGGAGACTCTTAACTTGGCACTAGTAGGAAACATTATGGTCCTAGGAGAAATGCAGGGACAAGACTATCAATTCATTCTAAATTGAGACTAAACTTGTTTTGTTGTATCTCAGATCAGTGACCTAAACAAAAGCAGTGAGATGTAATGCCCTGGTGCCTTTCAATTCTGTTTTTCAAAGAGGAGACATTCCTCCTTCTCTGCTATACCAACCTGTATGTTTGCTATGGCAAGAGGTAACAGCTGTTTCTCTTATTGTGCCCTTACTGTCTTCATTTGGTACTCTAGTCCTGAACATAGAGCTAATTCCTACTCTGTAAGGGTGTTTCTCAAAGACTCTTTATTCCAAACTTCAGAGTACTTCATGTACTAAATTATTTGCTGCAGTCAAATATTTAATGAAATCTCAAAGTTTTGGACATGAAAAATCAAGTTCATGTTAATCTCTGATATGGTGGGATGAGAGAAAAACACTGACAGATACTATGCATACAGTAGCATTTGACTGACTACTGACAAGGAGGTTTGTCAGAATCTCACAGACATGCAGATGGGAGGGAGGATGCACATTTCAGGTGAACACTCATGCTACCTGAAGTGGGACTGGCAAACAAGACTGAACAAATTGTAAGGCATTCAGTGAAGCAGACGTATTCACATGACAAACTGGCAAGTGCCACTAAAAAAAATATATGTTGCTTGGTTCATTTGAACAGGGCTGCCTTCTGAAAATGACCACACCACATGCTTTGCCAGCTTTCCCTTTGAGTCTATAGTTGGAAAGTCAAAGTTTTCTTTCTGAACATTGCTAACATTAAGCAGTGCAGAAAAAGTGGGATTTAGAGCAGCCAATGCTTCAAAGGCTGGATTGCACCTCTGAAGACTGCAAAAGAGAAGCTATGAGTTGCAAGAGCATGTGGACTCAGTGGGCAAGTGGGCATATTTGGCACTAGCAGAAGTTTACAAGCGCTTGTCAAAATTAGTTCTGAAGTAGAGTTTTACATCTACAGCCAAGACTGGGCATAAATCAAAAGATGTACTAACTGGTATTTTCACATTGTAGAAGAGGTTACAGTGTGGTGCTGTTACATACAAATCCAGATGTTTGAGCTTAACAAGGTACAATGAGATTCACTATTTTTAAGGATAAACCGTGTAGATATTCCTACTAAATTCATAATGACAATATTTGGTACAGCCAAAGACTGGTAGAAATAGGTAGGAACAAGCAGAAATAGGTAAAAAAAGGAAACGTAGAAACAGCCGTCCCAGGCATAGACATGTCCCCTTTGGCCATCTGAAAGAAATGTTGCTCTCCTACTAACTATCCAACCACTAAGTATCTCCATCAAGTAATTGGTCAACGACAGACATACATCACTTTGCAGAAGACTGGGAAAGCAACTGGAGGGGGATGCTTTTAAAAATGAAATGCCTAGATGGATGCCTAATTCGTCTTTTAATTTTTGTGGTACTTCTTCCCTTCCTGCTGTCTGAATCCACAGAGCTGATCAACAGCTCTGAAGCAATTCATATTTTCTGCAGGCTGTTCATCTGATATCAGCCAGTCAAACCTAGCTGTCGCTCATACTCCATCTCTTGACTTCATGGGGCATAAGTAATTAATTTGCTACCTCCCTGTTGCAGATGAAAAGCCAGAATTACACACTCAAAAGCAAGCCTGATTTTAATTTCAGCATTGCAATCCCGAGCCAAAGACAATGTCCCTCTACTGTCTTCCTGGGAATGGCTCGTGGTTCTTTCTTTGCAGTGTTATGACTAGGTCTTTATATCTTCCTGTTCATTTCCTCCTTCAGCCCTCCACCGCCAACTGCATGTTAGACTTTTCAGTACAAGGTTACAAATGCTTCACTGGCCTTCTTGTCTCATTGTTTTTCAAACTGTGCAGCAAGGAGGATATGCTTGTGTTTCCCTAAAGTGAACATTCAGTCTTGGTATAGATGCCAGCAAAGTGAACTAAGGAAAAGCACAATAAGCCAAAACACCCAGAGTCAATAAAATTAAAAGTAGGTTGTTACATTCAGATCTGTGTTGCATTCCTCTCTTCATCAAGAACTTTGAATCATGGATCTTAAGCAGGGCAGGGACGTGTCTAGCATTATTTTCATGGCACTGATGGATGAACTCATTCAAGATGGGGGAAAGTAAATATTATGATGCATGGCACTGGATCCCTATAGCTTTGATGTTCTTTGAAGTTTTATATTGTTCCAAAGTGGGAGGAGTAGTTACTTCTGCTGTGTAGATTACAAAGGCTACCAACAGGTGTGTAGCTCATGTACTGGTCTGTCAAGGTCCTGAGTGGCACTGTCATCTGGCACTCAAGATTCTGCTTCATTTGTTGTCATGCTGACGCTGATTAAAAAGCGCTGTTGACACTTTTGGGATCTTGTTCGCCTAAGGACTGCAAAATACTTTGTAAAAGGTCAGTAAAAATATTGACAACATGTTAATGAGTGCAGAAGTCATCCACAATTTAAAGCACTTTCTCATAATACTTCAAGTTTTTCATTCATTGTATACAATGAGCCCACTGAATCCTCATCAGTCAATTGCTATGGGCAATAGATCACTTTTGCATTGTTATAATATGCTGGCAGCTAGTTAGAATAACCTAGCTATAAAAATACCATCTTCCAAAAAAATTAAAGAGTGGGAAACAGAACAGCTGTCACAAAAATCTATTTTCCTCTCACTGGAGCTCTCCATTGATTATTGTGAAATGGCTTCTGCTTCTTAGTATTTTGTTGGCTTCTTAGTTTACCAGCAAACAACAAAGACTGTATATCGAGGCGTATGTTAGGGAAGTCCTTGATTTGATCAGAGATACATTTATCCAGCTAAAGACATTGTTTGGTACTGAGCAAATCTTGCAAATCTTTCTGGAATGTCACAGATTTAATCTCAGGTGAATGTTAGGCAAGTAGCATTTCAGTGACAGGCAGGTGAGCTGATAAGATCTTTGTTTTCACTGTACAAATGAGTTTGGTTATGTGTGGACAGAAGAAGTGGCTAAGAGAACAGCGGAAATAAAGATGGATTATTTAGATGATGATGACGATGATGGTAGTAATAATAATAATGCTGTGAAACAATCCTTTTTCATCTGAAACAAACAGCACAAAATACTGAGCAAAGCTCTCAAGAAAAGTTGTTTAGAGAAAAACATTTACTACGAACTGAAATACTGCATATGTCATTGGCAGGAAAACAGTTAAACATGAAGATCTCTCCTAACTCCACACAGTCATCTCTTCAGTGAGTCAAACTGAGTGATGACTTTTTGAAATCAGTGTAATAATAATGAAGACAAACCTGACTCAATGAGTTTAACCTCAGCTGTCAGCTTTAAACAGTGGAAACAAGAGACTAAAGTATGCAAAAAATCTCAGCCAGAGCTGCTGCAACTGCCTCTGGAGACCATGTCTAAGCCCCTCAGTGCCAAGCATTATGTAAAGACATTTCCTTTACTGTAGAGTTAACAGCCAAAAGCAAGGAAGAGAAAAGATTGGAAATGGAGAGAAGAGAAGCACATTTCTGAACTCCCAATCTTTGTCACAGCCACTATGCAGTATTGTCTTCTTTCTGGATTGTTGTGTGGTTAGAATCAGATTTATCAGAAGACAGAAAATCTGGTAAAAGATCATTTTCAGTCCGAACAGCACTACATGAAAAGCACAAGCGTTGCCTGAAAAAAGAATAATGTACCCAGTCCTCAGCTTTCACTGATGAAATAATCTCTGACACAGCCTGCCAGAAATAATTGTATCTAATAAACTGAGTGAAAACACAATGGAATCTGTTATAATTGGGTCAGTTTAGGCAATTTCAATTTGATCATTCTGTGCAAATGATCCCTACATCTTGATCCACAAAACAAATTCCCCAAATTAGAAACAAAATGCAGTGGTGTGCTGGCTAAGTTCCTTGGTGCTGGGAAAGACCAGTCACATGCTGATGGATTGCAAGTAGCACTCTGACAGGTTGCAAGACTCAGGCTTGCAGCCAGTGGGTCATGGAAAAGATGGGGAACCCTTTCCCTCTTTTGGAATCCTTCCAACATTACTTCAGAGCTGGGAGCTATCACAAGTGCTCTCAGAGGCATAGGAGCTGTATCAGCCCCCTGCAGAAGGAAATAATGGAAAAACAAAATGTCTTTAGTGCTCCTCTTCTTCACACAGTTGGCCCTCAACGCCTCTGACCATTTCTGGAAGAGTAAATCCTACATGTACTGTGAAATGGAAAAATTTGGGCTAAAAGACCGAAGTTCTCTGCACCTGCAGGTTCTCTACATGACTATCAATGGAGCTAGCTCACTTCCAGAGTGACTCTCTCCTCACTTCAAAAGCAAAGGCAAGGAGAGTCTGTCATGTACTGACAACCCATTTTGCCGTCACGGTGTGTTGTGTGTAGCCAATAATTTGGCCCCTTTTTTTATGGGTAGTATATAGTCTGGTATCCTAAAATAATTCAAGAGTATGGCCATACAAATGATAAAATTCAGCAAACCTATCCCTGAAAAATTGATTTGCCTTTGAAATATGACCTTTCTTTTACATCTCCCCAGCTTTTACTGCTTGAATATTCTTCAAGCTTTTTGAACATATTCACATTTGCTTTCAAATGTGACAACTTCCATGTCAAATTATACTTCAAGACAAAAAAATAGAGCTTACTACTGGTTCTCCATTATGCTATGTAGGTGCATTTACAATTTTTATCATATAATGGGAAGCCTTCAGTATTTTCAATTCCAAATATTCAAAAGTGAACTTGACTCAAGTACCATAACACTTTTAAAATGTTGGTTCTATCCATCTGCCTTGTAGTTCCATGTTTTCAGGTGTTTTCTTTTTCTTCCATTAAGGCCAGAAGTACTTTTACATTCAAAACAAAGGTATTCACTCCAGAAAGTTCCTTCTCAGCACCTATGGGGTCCACATCCCAATTCACGGAGATTTTTGAGTCAGAACAGTCCTTGCTTTCCTTGAAACACTGCTAGCCTAACTTCTTCTTTTTCTCCTCTCTACTGGGATGAGGCAAAAGCTGTAAGCTGGCTCTGCTCAGCAGTAGAAATAACTCAGGCCACACAGAATACACAAAGTAGTTAAAGATCTGTAGGACAAAAATCCTGGTGGCCACATCAAGTCCTCTCAGTAGCACCTGGGGGAGCATTTCAAGATGTTACTGCATCCTTGCTCTGTTCTTCCTAACTTCTCCATAAACACTGTGTTTGGCTTATATTAGGGAAAGAAACCTAGGATCTGACCAAATATGTCTCTTCTCATGCTCTTATAGAATAGGGAAGGGAGGAGAGAAATGCTGTGGTCTCTCTTTGTGAAAGGGCAGAGCAGCCGCTGCTTAAAACACCCACTTTTTGAGCCACTTGCCCATATTGGTATATTCATACAGTGGCATGGCTTGCTGCTTTCTTCTGCCATAATGGCTTGGAGACGTGTCCTTTCTTTAGCACACTGTCGTTTATTTACATGCTTTGGTCAGTAGCTCACCAATGCCATCACTGCAGATAAAGAGACTTCTTGAAGAGGAGGAGAAGTTTCTCTTCATTGCTAACCACATGCCACCTCCTTGCCCATCCAGTGCTGCTCCACTTAACTAAACACATGCAAATGGTTTATATGTGCTGACTTGCAAAAGCATTGCAAAATACAGGAAGGAGGGGAAAGGCAACATTATTTTGCTGACTGGAAAAAGAAGGCAGAGCCATCATTCCTGTCTGTGAGAGCCACACTAACATGCGTGGCAACTGGATGCTCACAACGCAGTAAAACTGCTCTTACTGAACTGCTCACCTTCCTATCCTGTCATGTTAGGCAGCATTACTTTCAGATAAAATAATGACAACTAGCAGGAGTCCTGACAGAGTTCAGTGATTATCAGCAATAGGATCCTTACAGAGACAAATTCCCTTCTCAGGGAAGGCAGGCTTGAGTTTCTGTTTCCCTGATATTACAATGTTAATTCCATTTGCCCCAGGTGGTATCAACTCTACTCATGCATTCTGAGATTATCTATTTGACAGGATGCTCCAACTCAAAAACAGTCAGAGGGCCCAGAAGCCTGAGCTGAGAGCTCAGGCCTCACAGCTGGTCCTCAAAGCACCAGGTCAGCAATGCACCAAGAAAACAGTTAAAATTACACATGTGCTTGAAGTTCATCATCATTCAGCCAAGTATTTAAGCACATGGATGAAAACAACTACCTGTGTGAAGTGCTTTCCTAGGCTAGATCCTTACCTCCATGAAGATCTGAGACTGAGTTCTCCTACTAAGACACCAGACAGGCCTGCAGAAATGTATACTGGGAAGCCTTTCTCCTAAAGTTATTTAATTTTTTATTAGATTAAGTCGCTACTTGTGGAGAGAGGAAAAAAAAACAAAACAGAAGCCCGTGGGCATTGATTTTTGGCAATGATCATCTCTGAAAAGTCATCAAATATTCTGAAGCATCCTATTGTCTTCGAAAACTCAGCAATGAAACAAACCAAGTCTTGTATCACTATACTCTAAACAGAAAAACCTCCTGCCCTGCAAAAACAGACAAAATAGTGGGATATGAAATCTTTGTCATTGAAAAAATATTTTTAATACAGTAGTTAACAACATTTCTGCTGACATCCAAATGCTGGATGCTAAAAATACTTTCCATCTTATTCTAATGCAGAATTTTGGTATGCACAAAGAAATAGCTGCTGTCTTCTTTGAGTACAGAACAGGTCTGACTTCTAAGGCTAGACACTGAAAAAAAGCAGAATCCCAGGGCTGTGAGCTTACTCTTTTAGTCTAAATTAGATATGCAGTTACTGCAGCTCTGTGGAAAATCAGGTCTTTGAATATAGTAAATGGCAAGATGGCCATCTCTCTGCAAATCCTGCATGAGAGTAAGTAATATTTTTACAAACTGTACAAATACATTGACCACAGTGTTGTAAGAGACTCTCCCATCTTCTTAAAAATAAAGTATCATAACATTTGAATAGTGAAATGAGACTTCAAACATTTTCTTATGTTAAGCAACAATATTTATAAAAGGCACTTATTCCCACAGAAAGCAGAAATGGAACAACTGGGTCCTCCAGTATTTCAGCCAAACAAGTTGTCTTCAGCAGTTTCCATACATATCAGAGTCAAAAATAAATCTTGATTCCAGTTCAGATGTATAGGGAGATGCTATTCCTGATTCCTAACTACAGGCACAATCATATTATGACTTGAAGCATAAAGATTCTTGCCCGTCTCAATGGAGAGAAGGGCAAACTTACTATAAGGCTGTGCAGTTTTCCTTACTCTCAAGTCTTCTTTCTGTACCACTTTCTCCCTCCTTACCACCAACAACCAGAAGTGATGGCCAGAAATATGAAGACAGAAGCTTTGCTTTTGGCTCCTTGATCAGAACATGTAGAAGTCTGATGACTGGGACACAATACAAACCTCAGGTTCCTGGCTGTGGAAGGCAAACAGAACTGATGTCAGATGTGATTAGAGTTTGGATTTCATCTTTTGCTATGCATGTTTTGAATTTGAGGGAGGAACAATGTTGAGCTTTTCTTGTGACTTTTCTTAATATGTGTCAAAGATGCCACTTTCATAGAATCATAGAATCATTTAGGTTGGAAAAGACCCTTGAGTCCAACTGTAAACCTAACATTCCCAAGTCCACCACTAAACCATGTCCCTAAGTGCCATGGCTCCCTTAATTACCTCAACCACTCCCCTGGCCAGCCTGCTCCAATGCTTGATAACCCTTTTGGTAAAGAATTTTTTTCCTAATATCCAATCTAAACCTTCCCTGGTGCAACTTGAGGCCATTTCCTCTCATCCTATCACTTGTTACTTGGGAAAAGAGACCAACACCTACCTTGCTACAACCTTTCAGGTAGTTGTAGAGAGCGATAAGGTCTCCTCTCAGCCTCCTTTTCTTCAGACTAAACAATCCCACTTCCCTCAGCTGCTCCTCATAGGACTTGTTCTCTAGACCCTTCACAAGCTTTGTTGCTTTTCTCTGGACATGTTCCAGCACCTCAATGACTTTCTTGCAGTGAGGGCCCCAAAACTGAGCACAGTATTGGAGATGCAGCCTCACCAGTGCCGAGCACAGGAGGACAATCACTGCCCTACTCCTGCTGGCTACACTATTCCTCATACAAGCCAGGATGTTGTTGGCCTTCTTGGCCACCTGAGTACACTTGCTGGCTCATATTCAGTCAGCTGTCAAGCAACACCTCCAGGTCCTTTTCTACTTGGCAGCTTTCCAGCCACTCTTCCCCAAGCCCGTAGGCATGGGGTTGTTGCAATCCAAGTGCAGGACCTGGCACTTAGCCTTGTTGAAACTCATGTAATTGGCCTCGGCCCATTGATCCAGTCTGTCCAGATCCCTCTGTAGAGCCTTCCTACGCTCAAGGTTACCAACATTCCTGCCCAACTTGGTATCATCTGCTGATTGAAGGTGCACTCGATCCCCTCATCCAGATAATTGATAAAGATATTAAACAGGACTGGCCCCAATACTGAGCCTTGGGGAACGCCACTTGTGACCAGCCGCCAGCTGGGTTTAACTCCATTCACCACAAGTCAGGCAGATTTTTACTCTGCAAAGAGCAGACCTGTCCAAGCCATGAGCAGCCAATTTCTCCAGGAGAATTCTGTGGGAAACAGTGTCAAAGGCTTTGCTAAAGTCTAGGTAGACAACATCCACAACCTTTCCCTTATCCACTAAGCAAGTCACCTTATTATAGAAGGAGATCAGGTTGGCCAAGCAAGACCTGCCTTTCAGAAACCCATGCTGACTGGGCCTGATTGCCTAGTTTTTCTGTATGTGCCGCTTAATGGCACTCATGATCTGCTCCATAATATTCCCTGGAACTAAACTCAGACTGAGAGGCCTGTAGTTCTCTGGATCTTCCCTCCAGCCCTTATTGTAGATGGGCATCACATTTGCGAACCTCCAGTCAACTGGAACCTCCCTGGTTAGCCAGGACTGCTGATAAATGATAAATGATAAATGATGGAAAGTGGTAAGCACTTCCACCAGTGCGTGGTAAGCACTTCCACCAGGTCCCTCAGCACCTTTGAGTGGATCCCATCTGGCCCCATAGACTTGTGTGTTGTTTAAGTGGCATAGCAGGTCGCTAACCATTTCCCCTTGGATTATAGGAGCTTCATTCTGCTCTCTGTCCCTGTCTTCCAGGGGGAACCCAGAGAACAATTGACCTTACTACTAAAGACTGAGGCAAAGAAGGCATTAAATACCGAAGTATTACACTTTCACATATAATAAATCCCCTTTCTTTTTGCTAAGAAAAATGAGAAAAAAACTCACTAGAAAAGAAAAGAACGGCAACAATACATTTACGTACAAAGACCCAAGGGAAGCAGGAAGAAAATATAAAATTTCTAGAATCACCACAGCAAACCAATTTCCTCCAGAGCCTTCAGTACTCCTAGCCAGGGGAATACAGCTGATGAAGGTTAAAAGCATTAAATTGTGCATGCAGAATAATTCTCAGTGGGCTCAAGGGACACAGTTGGAATCAGGTTTCAAGTATGAAAACACTGAGATCTGGGAACATGGTTCAGAAGATTATGAAGCCTGTGAAATGCAAAACTGGAGCTAGTTAATACCATAAGTTTTTATTGCAGTTGAATCACCCTCAAGGTCCTAAAATTTTGGTTCAAAATCTTGAAATCTCACTTAACCTCTGTGAACATTTGAAAGGTGTTCTCATACTAGCAAGCCTTCCTCAAATCCTGCTACTTCTTTCCCACCCGCTTATTTGGAATGAAATACAAGGGGAGACAGACACTCCTTCATTAATCTGCATACTGAAATATTATGTTCCCTTGTGGACAGCCAAAAACTTAAGTGAATGGGCAAGTTGTACTCTTCTTCCTTCATTCTATTGTGAAAATTATGGAAGAGTCTCTCACTCCAGAGTGTACAGGACAGCAAAATATTCCAATTACAGGATTAAGGAAGGTGGCAGGAGTGTTTTTTTCTCTATGTTTCATGATAGCCCTCGTGCAGAACAGTCCTTTACCCTATCCTTCAGCCGTTTTTGTATTTCCAGATATACCAGGACAGGAAACAGCAGTCTTATTCCAGACTGGGAGATCTTGTTCTCCCCATTTGCTGCTCCTTTTGACCAACTCTTGCTATGGCCAAGCACAGAAGATACAGCAGCTTCAAGATTAATTTATCAAACTGGAAGCTGATTTAATCTGGAGCCACTTCATATATCATCATGTCTACCTTTTCTGCAACATATCTAGATTTTGTAAGTTTAAAATCTCTCTGTAAAACCACATTCCTGTTATACATGTTTCCTGGACATTCTCAATTTATCAGAAAGGTGCTTGGAATTAAAAACATTGTTTAAATATTCTCTCTGCATTGTGTGGCCTAAAGAGTCAAACCAAGATAAAACACTTTGGCAGAAAGAGGTCAAAGTAGAAAAGCTCTCTGAATCTGAATTTTCCAAGTGCTTTCGCTTAGCTCAAAAAAATATATCCTTTATGATCCTTTGTGATGTATTGTGAGCTTAGATTTCCACTAGTGTTAGCCAAAAGCACTACAGGATGTGTCTTAGAGACAGATCCCTTTTGAGGAAAAGTGCAAATATTGTTCGGCAAACAGAAAAATCACCTGGAATCAGGGTTGAACCTTTGTTGACACAGATCTGCAAATCAAAGCCTAAAAGATTTCATTAATGGGAGAACCTGTCAAATTTGCCCATGTCTTGAATCTGGCATAATATAAGTGACCTATCAGCTGCAGGACAGATCATATCCTTGAGAGGGAGTCCTGCTTGTTCCTTTCACACAGCTCCCTCTATCGTGATCTAGCAATTCATTTACAGGGACAGAACTGCAGTGGTTTGTAAGCACTGCGGAAAGTAAAAAAAAAAAAAAAAAAAAAAAAAAAAAAAATCCTGCGCTGTTTAATAACGCCAATTCTGCCACCTAGTGTCCAAGGAAAATTAACCTACAGTTCATGAACGGGCTGAGGGAGGACTGGCTCAAACAACTGTGCCATAGCTGGCGGATGGGCGCTGTCATAACGCCATCGGTACCCATGGTTTACCCAGGCAGTCTGCCTGCGCGCTCAGAGCATAAGAGGGAATGAGCGTATGCTGCTCAACAGTGCATAAGAGGGATGACCAAGACAGTACGTGGAAGCCCAGTTTTGATTCATCAGCACACACCAGAGCTCCTTGCTGATGACTCCAGACCTCATCTTCAGGGAGCTCAGTGAGTAGGTTCAGTTATTGCCTGCACAGAAGCACAACACTGGCAGAGAGGAAGGCAGCAGACACTGATGTTCTTTCCCAGTCCTTTGGCTTACTGGGCAGTGAGCCTGATTTGGACCCCAAATCTCTAGCATATGGGTGGTAGTTCAGCAGGACCTTCCTGTGTTCAGAATTCACACAAGGAATCTTTACAGTATTTGCTCAAAGTAAAGCTTCACAGCACTGTTCCCCAGATGAACTGCCAGCAATCAGCACTCTCCATCTGAAGCGTGTTGGCCACAGAGTGATTCAATGCAATTTCCAAATTTCAGATGGAATCCTCTGAGCTGAGCCATCCATGAAAAAGACATAATCTACATCCAACGGAAAGGTATGTGCTCTTATCTGCCCAGGATCTTGTGACCTTATTTTCATTGCTCTGTGCCATGTGCAGAGGTTCTAGGAGGAGATAAAGCATTTAGGGTGGAAAGGTTGCTGTGCCTGCTGCTATGAAGGGAAATGGCAAATAGGATGCCGGTTAGAGATGTGTTTTCAGAGCAAAGTCATATGGGTTAAAACAACTAACTTCTACACATCTGCCTTGGAAGCATTCCTAGGCTAGATCATTGCTCATTGCTAAACTCATTGCTACCTGCTGCATTTCTCAGTGCTTACCTATAGCAAAATACTCTTCAAGCTTTTGTAAAAGGGGATGGCAATTGGATAGAAAACTACAGTTGAAAGACTAAAGATGCAAAAAGCTGAGCTGCTTACAGGCCTGTATTACTAATTAATAAAGTGTGCAATAAATAATTAAAAACTTGTCAGGGCCAGAGCTGCAAATAGAATCCAGACTTGCCATCTCCATCTTCCTTGCTCTAAAGACTTGAAAATCCTTTGTGCCCAGGTAGTTGTGCATCTGTTTTACAACCTTAGTAACACTGCTATAAAAAAAGCTACTGGAAGTAAAGCTAGCTACAGGGCTTTAGTTTCAGGCAACTCATTTGTTCTTTCTTACCCATCTGTAACTCAGAAAATGTCTTCAGAATCCACGGAACTAAAACAAGGTGAGAGAAGAATTCAGTGCAGTGTTTTCAGAACCCCATATCTCATACAACTATTCAGCCTTGTGCCAGGAAAATAAAGGTAGCACTAAGCAGCTGAACACATCCTTTGGAGACATTGTGGAATTGGTGGCTCTGATCAGAGAAAAGATTCACAGTAGGATGACATTTATTCTATGAGAGCCTGTGAGGTCAAGCTGTTTGGCAAATGTGATGGAATAAAACCTGAAAAGGAGGGAAGGTCTCTCGATTATAACCGAAGCTCTTTGAGATTTTTACTCTATCCTCACTTTTATTGCAATTGAGCTCTCTTGTTGTTTTAAGAAATATTTTGACTAAGCAGTTTCTCCTTGAAAACTGCAAGTTATTTGAAATGGAAACTTCTTGTGGCAGTGCATAGATCTTGCCCTAAATCTGTCAGAAATTAATTTTGATATGTGAAGTACAATGTCTGATCCATACTACAGTCTGCCCTTGGTCATTATAGAATCATAGAATGGTTAGGGTTGGAAGGGACCTTCAAAGGTCATCTAGTCCAACCCCCCTGCAAGGAGCAGGGACATCCCTGACTAGATCAGGTTGCTCAGAGCCTCATCCAGCCTGGCCTTGAATGTTTCCAGGGATGGGGCATCCACCACCTCTCTGGGCAACCTGTTCCAGTGTTCTACAACTCTCACCATGAAAAATTTAACCAACTGTTAAAAATTTAACCAACAAAACCAACTGTTCAAGGAATGAGGCATTCATTTGAAAAATGAGTGAGCAGCAGTGCAATACTTCCAACAGCATCTGCAATATCTTAGTAAATAGCTGATCAACTCAAAAAATATCTTTTTATTTTTAAAAAAATAAAAAATGTGAAGGTAATTTGTTTTTTTCATACTGCAGAACAAACACCTACTGAAATATATTGTTGTGGGATGGTCACTGTTTACCACTGATAAGGACGTTTTATTGTGTGAAGTCCAATGTCTAACATAACTTGCCTGAGAGTCAGGGAACCTGTGTTTTCTCTATCTACTCACAAATCTTCCTGCCTTTCACTGTTTTCATTCATTCATTGCTTCTATTTTGCAAACACAGACTTGCCATACCCTCAACCTGTCTCAAATGCACAGTGCATCAGGAAGCAGTGAGGAGGGCAGCTGCTTCACAGGGGAGTTGAGTTTGTAGCTGTGAGCCTTATGCCTCCTGTGAGCAGTGACCTCACCGACAAGGAACTGAGATGCAGAGCTGTATGTCTGGGTGAGGATCAGGGCCAGACACAGTGATCGCGGTCAAACAGGCCAGAGACGAAGCAGTCTGATGTCAAGCCAGGCAGCCCAGCCAATGGGTCTGGGTTAAGGTGAAGACCAAGTGCTGACACATCTGCTTACACACTATGATGTGGAATAGCAGTAGAACCTCAGCATAAGAGCAGCAGCCAAGGGAGAGAAGGGGCAGGCCCTCACCTCTGGCCTTCTCTACAACAGTTGTTATTAGTGAAAGAGCTGACCTTGGGCTCAGACAGCTAAACTTAACTCAGCCAACTAAACTCCTGGAAGGTGGATGTGCTCTGGGCCCTACACAGTGAAGATCTGAAGCAAGAAGGGAGAAGTTTCCTCATCTACTTCTACCAATTGCAGGAGGCTTTCTGGTAATGAGCTATTGCAATAATCCAACTTGGATAGACTTGGTGGATAGACTTGGTGGATAGACTCCACCTCTCTAAAGTATGCAACATTCCCACAGCACTGTTAAAAAACCCCACTTCTTCCATATCTGAATATTTTCCATCTATCAACTTGAAAACTGTTTCACTAAAACTTTGGAATTTCACAGTGACACACTTTTCACTCTTCCTCCATCCCTCCTACCAGCAATAGCTAGAAGACCATCCCTATCAGTCACTGCATCCTGCCCTGGGGTTTTTCCAGTGTGCCATGAAAACCAATAAAGCTGCGCTGCAGACAGGGTCTGTCGGAGGCTCTGTGATCAACGTCTAGCTAGCTGCCATGATTAGGTTTCTGGAATCTAATCAGTGAGGTAACACGGATAGTGACAGGAGGAATAAAAAAAACCTCTTCAGTCAGTTATTAGCACTCATCCCACCTTCCCCCATGTCCTTAGCCTGCTGCCTGAGCCCCTTCACCCCAGTATCTCAATTCTGTCATTAATCACGTGCTCATTACTCCTGCAACAGAAATTAAACATTTCTGCTTGTCTGCCACAACTGTGATGATGTCACAGCAAAAGAACTATTTCTCAGTATCACCTGCTCAACAGTGATGTGTCTTCAAGTGAAACAAAAACACGTTTTGCGTGTTAGTGTATCTACAAGCAAACTGTTTCTGCTTTTATTTTGGAAGCATTCTCCTACCTAGAAACTTAAAACAGCTGTCAGTGGAAGCATTAATAGCAGGAAAAATTGGTGCAGGTGACTAGCGGGTGGAGTTTGAATGGTGTCAGGAAGAAGCAAAGGGCAACCAGAATGTTCGGGAGTACTTTCAAGTTAATGGCTATAGGAAAGGCAGAGAAACAAAATTCCTGCAGACAAATGCTGGCTTTCTACACATTATAAAACCATTTACTTGGTGGATATTATTCCAGTATTTAGGGGAATACTTTGCCAAATGAAACAGATGTAGTCAGAACAAAACAAAACAAACCTAAAAAAACATTGACTGATTGTGTTCCTGTAAAATACTTCTGAGTTTGAATGAACAATCAGAAGGAACTGTATCTCTGCAAATTCTGCAGGTGAATCGTAGCCTCCAGGTAATCAAAGACCTAGTAATCAAACATAACGTGCTGACAAGAAAAAATGCTTGAAGAAATTATGGAACTTGCTCTTCTCAAGAATACTGTCAGCCAGTGTTTTTCCTTCGGTGTTTCTGCATACCCTGCAGATGTGCAAGGATTTTTTTTTTCACCCACCTGAGCTTTTTGTGGCCTTAGACTCGATAGCTTTTAATATAAGGCTGTGTCAGCCAGCAGAAGTGTGGTTCAAGGGACACGGGCAGCCTGATATCTGATACTACTGAGCAGATGCAACATACATTTACTGGAGGACATACATTGTTCACAGTACCACCCAGCTGTCCAGGACCAGTAAGGACAGAAACCCTCCAGCTAGACTAGCTAGGTCACACAAGCTCTACCACTTGCAAAGTTTAAATTATTTTCTTAAATAAGCAATGTGCTTTTTTTTTTCCAAAGGAAAGTCAAGAATAACAGGAGCTGACGGATGCATAGAACTTCTGAAAGTCTCTTTCCTGCCAGCCAGAAAAATTAATGTAACACCAGATTTTCTAACATTCTTATGATCCCTTAGAGGCCTTCACTAAGCAAAGCTCTTGTTATGAGTTTAAAGTTAAGTGTGTCTACATGTATAGGAAACATGCCAGTTGATATCCTCAATTTAAAATGAATCTTTATCCCTGTTTTTATATATATATATATATATATATATACGTGCTTATTTTTATATAAAAAGAAATTGCTTTTCAAATTTTTAATACCCTCGTTTTAAAGATGAACAGGAGTGACTCAAAGAGCAACCAAGCAGTAAGGCCGAGACCTTTAAAATCCATCTCCGAAGGAAAACATCCAGTGAAATTCAGTGTGAAGTCCTTCATATCTTCTCCTGGTTGTTGTCACTGCCAGCTGCTATTGGCAGTATGTATACTGCCAACTGCGGTATGGAACTGAATTATGCTGAGCCCTGTGACAGTCCATTTCTCTATCCACCTTGCTGGTTTAACTCAGCCTCAAAGTTTCAAAAGAATACTTTCAAGGACTCACACACAGGATACTCATCAATATTTTTAGCTCCATCCATGTCTATTCACCTACATTGCGTATATTAATGAGGATTTGTGTCCATGATAAAGCAGTATTTGGTCTTAAGCCTGCACCTGAGTTGAATGCCAATCCTGAGCCCACTGTACATGTTCTCCACAACAAACAGTCCAGACCTGTGCTAATCTAGCAAACTCTAGTTGGCCATTACTGTAACTAAGCTATAAAATCCATCACAGCCTAAGTCAACCTCTAGAGAGTGATGTTTCTACGTCTTCTCTCATACAAAATACCATACAGAAAACCAGAGCAACCCAACACCTTGATATTGCCGTATCTCGTTTCTTGTCTTACTCTGAGAAAAAGCTGAATCTTCCTTGATGAATGCTTCCTTGCATAACACTAAGGAGTGCCAAACAGAACACTACCTACCTCCACAGCCCCTCTTCCCATCTTCCCCAAGAAAACAAATGGCAGGTCCCTTTAGCATAGTTTTTTTTTAGACAATTACTTTTCTCCAGGAGATTTACTGCAGCAGCCTTACAAGAGATTTGTAGCAGGCAGTCCTCCATCTGTAGTCTTACATCCTCAGTGTGAGAGCCATAGTTCCCCTAGAGTGATATGACAGGAGATCATAATGGCTAATCATGTATTATGATGATACTGTTTCTACAGGAAGGATTGCACTTGGCTTTGTCTCTCTCCTTTAGGCAACACAAAACTTCCTAACAAAGCTGAAACAAATTATGTTTTTCTGGTTGCTGCTGTGATATCAGTTGGACACCTCCCACCCCCACCCACATCCACACACACCCGCCCCCTCCCGGAACAGCACTGTCCCAGCTATTTTAAACAATATTTTCTGAAGAGTGGATTTCTCGGGGGTTTGGATGCTGGATGTGGAACATGTAAGCTCAAATTGCAAGCATGATTCTGGCTTAGGCTGATAACAATGTCAATATGTGACAGGTGTTTCACTTGCGTGAAATGATCTATTCATACAGTTTTCACACACAGGTGTCCAACATCAGAATGAAGTCCAACTGGTATTAAACATTGCAAAGCAACATGTTCCAATATAGAAAGGATATCTATTTTACTTTCATTATGGCACGAACGGACTATTGTAGGCACAAAGCATATTCTTAGCCATTTTCCCAACACCTTGAAATGTTATTCTTCTAATGAATCTTGAACATTTTTGATAGCCACCAATGGACAGGACTTCCACTGTACACCTCTGTCCTCTCAACAAAAAGTAACATCACTAAGAGTTACAATGGATCAACACTCTGATTCAGAACTGTGGAAAGAATATTTCGCCCTCCTGATTCATCCAAAAAGCTCTCTGCTTCTTTGTTTTTCCTTGGAGTGTCCAGTTCTTAAATTGAAACAGACCTAACATGACCAATTTATGAGGCTGCAGCACAAAGTAGAATCACAGTACGTTTTCTGACTTTCCCAGTAAGTTCCCTGAATTGACCTGTTCCTCTGCGGTCAGACAGACAGCAAGAAGACTTGCCATGACTGACTAAAATTCATAACTGATAGGATCTTCAGTGTGCAAGCTGGACAGAGTTTGTAAGACACAACTTCAATTCTCTGTTTTGTAACTGATGTCCTGTGTCACTTGATACAAACACCCATGCTGTAGTTCCCTAGCAGTAAAACAGTGCAATGGCATAGCTGAACTTTTCAGGAAGACTATCAGTTTCAAGTGAATTCTGAGATACACTAAAGAAAGGGGCCACAGGGCTCTGAGTGGGTCAGTGGCCTTTATCCCCACGTTGCTCATAGCAACCGGCTGCCATCCTATTTGCCATGTGTTTGCTGGAATGCCTTCTCTGGTTGTCCTTTAGTTAGTATTCTGATGAAATCAGCAGAATTACTCCTAGGTACATTATGGAGGGCATATGTGTGATTCTGTATTTAAATAGATTTTTAAAAAAGAGCTAAACAGGAATATTGAGGCTAAGCACACAGGATAGTATTTTTAAAAATGCAGAGTGGTTGCCAAGCATTCATAGGTGCAGATTTATTGGCAGGTAGAAGTCAGTAGAATGATAATAAGCTGAGTTTGTCTATTAGAACAGGGAGGCAAACACACGGACTGTAACAATGTCTTGCTGGTGCAATACTTAATTTTTAGTCTGCATAATGCAACTCTTCCATTTCATTAACAGCAAGGCCAGGTTGCGACCATTTCTTGATCGGGCAGTTAGCCCAGCACTGAGCCTGTTTGAAAACTCCATCCCAAAACTCATACTTAAGAACATACACAAATGGTCTGAATTTTATCTACTGCTATATTAAAGGCATTTATCTAATTAATATGCAACAAAAGCTATGGATTGTTTCGTGCCTTGGAAAATCCTTAGGTGTTTAATTACAGATGCGTAAGGTCAGACCCTACACCTGGTGAGGAAAGGTAAAATTATCACACAATTCGTACTTTCTGGGATGTTTCCTTATCTTTTTTTTTTTTGTCCTCCCCACCCTTCACAGAGTGGAAGCAGTCTGGATACAACCTACAATTTATGCAGGTACTAAACGCATTTTTGTCATTTTAGGGCTTTCTCTTTCTATTGCTGCCTTCCTTTCTCAGTATCAGATGGTACTTCAAAAACTCTAACCTATCATTCTGAGTTTAGCAATGAAAGGAAAATATCGATAAAGCTCATCCTTCATGGCTGAGGAGACAAGGGCAGACTCAAAGCTGTTATAGAAAAAAAGCTAGATTCTTATTAACACTAAATCTGGGCAGTCAGATTTGAAGTTTAGCAGCTTGTGATGAAACCATGCCTTAGAGCAGATTACAATCAGCTTCAGAAAGAAATCCATAATGCACAATTCAAAAAATGCACTTAGGCATATGCTTAAAGTTCAACTTCCTTATTACGGAATTAAGATTTGGCAATTCCCATTTCAATCCCTTCCAGTTTCTTCCCGAAACACTAATCTGAATAAATATAAAAGCAAGTACAATCATGAATAAGCAAGAACCTTTTAACTTTGCCTCTCATAGAATACTTTGGGTTGGAAGGGACCTTTAAAGGTCATCTAGTCCAACTCCCCTGCAAGGCACAGGGGAATCTCCAACTAGATCAGGTTGCTCAGAGCCCTGTCCAACCTGGCCTTGAATGTCGCCAGGGATGCAGCATCCACCACCTCTCTGGGCAACCTGTTCCAGTGTTCCACCATCCACATTGTAAAAAAATTCTTCCGTACATCAAGTCTGAATCCAATTCCTTGTATTTTAAAACTATTACCCCTCATTCTATCACAACAGGCTCTGCTAAAGAGTTCCCCCCTGTCTTTCCTGTAGGTCCCCGTTAGGTACTGGAAGACCGCTCCAAGGTTACGCCGGAGCCTTCTCTTCTCCACACTGAACAGCCTCAACTTTCTCACCCTGTCCTCATAGGAGAGGTGCTAAAAGCCCTCTGATCACTTTTGTGGCCCTCCTCTAGACTAATTCCAACAGGTCAATGTCCTTTTTAAGTCCTTCTTATTCCCTCTTGTGTGTGGCTAAACAAAGCACAGTTAAACTAATGAAAGCCAGACATCTATCACTGCTCCTATTATCGCATCCCTGTCAAAAACGCAACCTGATTTCCTTGGGCCAGAAGCAAAGATAAGGGCAATTACTCTGGTGATTATTTCTAACACTCAGATGTGTTCAAATACTTTCTACAGTTGTCACATACTTATACTAAACCTCAGCTACCTGTGCTACAGCTGGTGTGTCTTTACAAGCTTTTCCATAAAGGCTTGCCCAGCTAACTAAGGACTGGCATTTATTTAGTCACTGTAAAACTACCATTCCCCCTATGCAGCTGCTTTTGATCATTGGCTAGAAGGCCCTTTTTTTTTTTTTTTAAGACTCCACAGATATGTGGGGCAGAGACTGTGTTTTAATCCATTACTATCTTCTGATAATCATGCTGAATGTGTTTAGTCTACATGCAAAAAGTAGGAGGCAGTATTTAATTACCACGATACATTTTGAGGTCCTAAATGAGACTATTAAAATGAAAGTACTAAATGAAAGGACTATTTAAAAAAATTGTATTTGGTTTATTTAACAGACTGACTAAATCACATCTATGGCACAGACATCATGCTGTTGCTCCCCAAGCAAATGAAAAAGACAAACACTGGGACAAATTCAATTTTATATATAGCAAAACTGACGAACAGAGAAACCAAAGCGACATGTCCAAAGTTACACAAGCACCAACTACAGATTTCTTGTTATCTAGTCCTGTGTCAATCACAAAAGAAATATGCCTCCTAGAGAGTGTTCCTGCAAAACAGTCCTTTGATGGTCATACCTTTGAATATGACATAAATATTTGGACAGAATGAGGTGGAACGATGAGAAATAACAGCAACGCACATAAAAGGGGTTAATAGGTATTTTAACCACATGTTACAAAACATAAAAATTGCGAGAAGTGTTGTTACTTGCCATTAAACTGAGAAGAGCTAAAAAAAAAGTATGATTCACAATTCACCCACATGCCAGCTTTTGTTCTATTTTGGAAGCCTAACGAGACTCCTTCTCTAGTCACAAGGCCTCTTTTGCCTCATTCTGCCTGTCAAAGGACCATTTTAAACTGAAGTCATTGCAATCTTATTTCTAATAATGGATATTCTACTATATTGGTGAAATTAAACTTGTTACAGAGTGAAGATTCAGCAAAAAATATTTTAACTTTGACTATCACTTAATACATTTAGGCCACATTTAAACAAAATTGTTTGGCCAGTAAACATACCTTAAGAGGGACTGCCAGTTTCCAAAGAGAACTCTCTTTGATTCTGAGACCTTTCATTCTGAGACCATTCAATCACTTTTGCTGCCATTAACAACTACAAGATGCAGCCATGTAGTGACTTCCCTGGTTCAGAAGCTCTGAGGCATTTGTTGCTACCTGTGTGACTTAGGAACATGGTCCAGCCTGCAGTTCTGAGACTGAACTTGTCTCTGTTAACTGTGCAGCAAGCATCATCCTGATGTAGTTCACAAAACCAGCTTTTTGCAGTTACTGAGGGATATGTCTCCAAAGAATGAGTACCTGTCTCTGAGGCAGCTACAAAGCTTGCCAAAACCAGCTGCAAAAATACGTCCTAGGGACAGATTCACATATTTTTCAATCACTCAGGGCTACCATTTCCAATGACTGAGTACTCTGCACGTTGCACCAGTGGAAAGGGCAAGTCTGGAGAATGGGATAAGCCACACCGAAGGCTGTATAAGACACAGGCCTGCTGGGCTGCGGATTTCTCAAGCGTCTCTCACCGCCAAGCAGAGGCACCTCAAGCCTCCTCTTACACCTGCAAGCACACGGCCACACAAGCAGCACTCTTCTCCTTTTACAGGTAACACCAGCCACTTGGAAACCTCCCTGACCAGAGCACGGCTTGCCGATGCGACCCTCCCGCGCGCTGTCCGCGCACTAAGCGGCGGCCCCTCCCTGGGGAGGTCGGGAAGAGAGAGAGGAAGAGAGAGAGAGAGAGAGAGGGAGGAAGGGAAGGAGGGAAGGACGAACGCCTGACCACGTCCGCCTCCGGAAAGGCGGCAGCCAGGGCCCCAGGGCCGGGCGGGGCACGGCCGAGGCCGCCGCCAGCCCTGCCGTCGCCTTGGCAACCAGGCAAAAGCGATCGCGCCAGCGGAAGCGACGCGCGGAGCTGGGCGGGGCTGAGGAGGGGGCGGTGCCACCCGCCCGCGCAGGTACCCCCCGCGCTGCAGTGCCCTTGGCCCCGCCCCCGCAAGCCCCACCTCTTCCCCTCAGCCGCGGCAGCCGCTGCCGCCGCGGGGGGAGGATGAGGGGGCTGCGCGGCGGGGCTGGTGCCGCAGCCGCGCTCGCCTGATCGGGCCCGGCCGGCGGCTCCCCGGCGGTTCCCTGGCGCTCTTCCGTGCCGCCTCGCACCTCGCCGCCGCCGGGCACCGCCAGGGTAGAGCCCCGCCGACGCCATGGGCTGCTGCAGCTCCGCCGCGCAGGTGAGCGGCCCGCGCCCGCCGCCGGGCCCTGCGGCCCCTCTTCCCCGGCCCTCGCTGCCAGGCCCCGTTACACCCCCCTGACCCCCCTGGCTCTGTGTCCCCTCCCCTGCTACCGGGTCTGCCTCTCACGCTGTCCCATGGCTGTGTCCCGTTCCCCCCGCCGCTCCCGCGCCTGCCGTGCTCTCCGATGGCCGCACATCGCCTTTTGCCCCTCGTGGCCCTGCTCTCCCGGGGCTGTGCACCGGTTTGCTGCCTCCCACCCCCGCAGTCCCGCTTTCCTATGGCTGTGTGTCCCCTTGCTGCACCTGTAGCCCCGCTTGCCCACGGTAGCGCGCTTGCTTGCATCCCTGTAACCCTGGCTCTCCCGTGGCTGTGAACCCCTTCTTGCTTTCCCTTCCCTCCTCAAGCCCCGCCAGCAGCTCTTTCTCCCATGGCTGTTCTCCCATGGCTTGCTCTCCTCTTCCATAGTTCTGCTCCCATAACTATGCAGCATTTTGCTCCCCTGTATAGCTCTGCTCTTCTCCCTTGTGGTTGTATACCCCCTTGTCCACCCCCCACAGCCTTGCTCCCACCATGCTATGCATTTCCACCCTTTACATTGCTCTGCACACTGTTCTGTGTGATACTTATGTGGATCAGCATCGTCTTGCCCCTTCTTCCCCCAACTCTGCTATGGCTTGCCATACAGTGCTCCAGTCCCCTGCCACGGCTGCAGCTGCATACCTCCAGCTTTCCCCTGCCATTCCCATACTGCCTTCCACTCTGTCCTACGGCTCCATATTCACTCTTCCCCTCTGCCATGCCCCCTGTATAGCTGTGCACTCCCTTCCATTCCCTGCATTTTTTCCTTTGGGGTCTCTACTGCCCCACCCCAGAGCGAGGAGCCATCTCATGGGGGGAAACTTGCTCTGTCTAGGGCCCCCCTTAGGTCCACTGCCTCTGGAAAAGGAGACGGTCCTAATCCCAGCTCCCTTCCTCACTCTGTGGGTTCAGCTGCCTCCCTGCATCCTTTTCCCTGTGTATGACTGGCCCCACGCACGTCTCATTTCCAAGCTTGATTTTGCTTTCATTCCTCTCCCCCCTTGCTCTGCTTTGCCCTTACTGACTCCTTTTTTTCCCCCTAGAGTGGTGCTGCACCAGGGCTATACTGTTTTTCACTTGGCTCCTTTCCGAAGGCTGTAGGACGAATGATCATGACTAACATTATGGCTGTGCTTTGCTTGCGTGTAAATGTTAGTTTCCTTTGGCTGTGTCACTTGCGGTGGCTGAATCCAGCTTTCAGTAGACTGCTTATGTGGGAAAGTCCGTCTCTGCTGTCCCAGATGACTCATCACAGAGATGAGTTTTTCTGGCTCATCTGTTCAGGCAGACTTTTTTTTTTTATAAGGGCTCTGTCCTTCCAATGCAAAACGCTGCAGAGAGCTGTCCAGTTGCAATAGGGAACATCCTCTCCATACAGCAGTTTTTGCTGCAAAGAGGAAGGCAATCAGCTTTATCGTGCATGAAGAAATGGTTTGAATTTCAGAGAGGGAGATGTATGCCAGATGTTAGAGGAAGATTTTAAAATTCTTCGGTCACTGCAGTAGACTGCCAGGGGAGATTGTGGAGTCTGTATTGTTTGAGGTTTGCTAAAAAACGTGTTAGATAAACATCTCTCAGGAGTGGCTTAAAGAAAGCTGATACAGACTTGGAGCACTGAGAATGGAGTTGGTGTTCTAAAGTCTTTTCCAACCTTATTTTTGGTGATTCCTATGCAAATTGCTTTTCTTAAGTGTTTAATTGGCCCTTTCTAGCTCTTATCTATGAATTTGAATTGCTGTTTGCTTTTATGTTCTTTTTCTTAAATGAAAATGCAGGCTTATTTGTGGGTGACATTAGACCAAAAGCAGAAGAAATAGAGGATCAGGTGGTTTAAATATCTGGCTTGTTCATAGGTTTCAGCTAACTGATTTTGTTTTTCAGTGAAATTTGTGTTGCACTGGCAAGGCGCGTGATGTTAGTAGTACATTCCTGAACCTTTCATTTGCCTTCCTTATGTGTGGCAAGATATGGTACAGTAATTGAGCTTTGTATCCCATATGTGTAATTGAAGTATAAAGAATGGTAGTGTGTCTCCTCAGGAAATCCAAATCAAAGGCTAGTTCCTGAATATTTTGTCAGCAACAGTTTTGTCTGCTATATTGATTTCAGAAACCTTGCTACCAATGATACAGTATTACATTAGAGACTAATGTCTGTCTTATTCTCCCTTTTATCATTAACAATGAATGTTGTGTTCCTCATCTACATTATCTTTATACTTCCCCCTCCATTATTTGCTCTTAAGCTTTCCTTGAGCAGGGGTCCATCAGATGTTCCTTCATGTTGCCTCACTTCTTGCTTCTCCCTATATAGCTTCATCTCTGACAGATACAGTCTCTCCATTTATCATGGACTCCTCACCCTCGTTCCTTCTAACTTTTTTTTTCAAGTTGTTTCTCATTAAGTTTATTCTTTAGCTCCCTAGCCTATTTGATCTTCATCTGCTCATCCTCATTTCTGCTTCTGAGAGAAGTGATTACTTCTGTTTTGATTTTGCCAGCCATCTTATCTGATTACTGCATCTCGAAGTCCCTTTCTCATGACTGCCACCTCCTCGTCTCATTTATGATAATGCACCTGCCTGTGACTGTCTGTTGAACCAGGCATATTTCTTTGACGTCTTCTTCCTAGCTCTTATTTCATACTCAATTATCCTTGTATTTTTGTTTTTTGCCTCAAATGCATTTCCCACTTTCTTTGCTTTTCAGGCTGTCTAGAGCTCTGCCTTAGGCTTTTTCCTGTATCTCTTCGTCTGCAGAATCTAAAGGTTTCTGGAGAAAAACTGATTACAATTGGCATATTTACCTTTGCTCAGCATTCTTGCCTGCTACTTACAGTGATAGATTCTCATGTTTGCTCTCTGCTTTTTCTACGTTTAACTGCTTAGCCTGATGCCAAAGCCCCATTCATTCAACTTTTGTCTTTTAATGGCAAATTTCTGTTTTTTCCCTCTTGCTGCCATCTTACTCCCTTCCTAATTTTATTCTGAGCTACTATCCTCCGTCCTTAAAGTTGACTCAACTCTAGTCTGTTTTTCACCTCTTCCTACTATCTTATTCCTCTCCTAATTTTATCCTGGGTTGTTTTCCTCCATCCTTGTAGCTGACAGTCAACTCTGGTCTTCTTCCCTTCTTCAGACTCCTGGAACAGAAAAATTTATGTTTGTTCTTGTACGCTCTCTCCTCTTTCTTCATACTAAATTCACTCCACTCCAGGTTCTGTGCTCTGCTGAAATTGCCTTCATTAAGATCTCTACAGGCTCCTTCTGGCCAAGTGGCAAGGATTCCCTGCCTTTCTTACCCACCTTAATCTCTGCTGCTTTCGATACTATCTGTAACATACCACTTGCCTTATTTTTCCAGGGCTTCTGTAGTACTGTCCTCTTGTTACTCTTCACTGTCTTCTACTCTCTGTTATTTCTTCTCCTCTATTGCTGTCTGTGCTTGTACTTCCAGTTTTTTTTTTCCTCTCTTTTGTTAACTTACCTCCTATTCTACCAATTTTTTCAAGTTAAACTACCAGGAGTGATGTTAACTTAATATAACCATACTGGGCTTTCTTCCAGGTATGCTCATTATCTCCTGTTGTTTCACTGCTGTTTTACCTGTTGAGGTGCTTCAGTCTGGAACACTTCTTTCCAGTGTTTGTTTGTTTTGGGTTTTTTTTCCATTTCAATCTTATTCCATGCTTGCACAAGGTCCTTTCACTTCCCCTAGTGAAGTGTCTTCTGTGATCTGCACTTGTTCTTTATCATCACAACCAGAGTTCTTGTTGACCTGTTGTTCCTTTTTGGTGTTTCAACTGTGTCATCCTCTTTGTTTCTTCAGGGGCTTGTGCTATTATCTAGTTATTATCTATATAGCTATATTATCTATATAGTTATTATCCATCTAGCTATATTATCTATATATTAGGTGGGCTTTGCTGTATTTTTTTTTTTGTGCTTGCTGTCTCTTGACTCTCACCATCTTGAAGCTTGAGCTTGTTGGGAAAACATTGTGCAATGTCAGTTACACGTTAAAAGTTGTTGTCTTAGAGCAATCTATGTACTTTTCATTAATTATAATTACCAGGTTATCCTAACACATCTTTGAACCATAGTTGTTTGGCCAGAGTGTGATGACCTATATGAGATGAAAACCTGATAAAGGACAGAGGAAAAAATAGCACCTCTGTGTATCTTCTGTCTTGCAGTTCTGTTGGTTTTCATTACCTTCATGTGGTTTCAGCCCACTGTTCTCCCTTGCCATATTTTTATCATGAGCTTCTTGAGAAGGGTGCTTCCATCTAGGTGCATTTATTTCATCATGGATCTGTGGTGCAACAAACCTTAAAAAGTTTCTACTCACTTTTGATACAGATAAGGCTTTTTTTGTTGTGCTGTTTTGGAATTTATCTTCTCTTCATAAATGTTGGGATCTTTTGAGCGAATGGTGCTGAAGCTCTGAGTTGATAAATTTCTTTCAAATGTTTAGTTTCATTAAAGAAGAAAAATGGAATCTGCAGTTAAGTGGCAATACTTTTTTCCCTTTCTTTTGATTCGTCTCCTTCATCGGTGGTATTTTCTGTTATCTCACAGTACTAGTCCATTATAAAACTGGATTTGCAGGAGCTAACTGTTGGAGTTCATTGCTCCAATGCCAC
>JAAGAY010144288.1:0-42145 GCA_011801015.1 Ardeotis arabs | reverse complement strand
AAAAAAAAAAAAAAAAAAGGGGACAATGTCCACAGACTGAAGACACTGCAGTGACTCCTTTAACTCAGGAGAGGGAGAGAGTTGAGGGCAGGAGGCTTGTTGGGAAGAACGGAGGGATGCAAAACTTTCCAGGAACATTCAGTGCTGTCAGCCCAAGAAAGCAATAAAAGCTTTTTGCTCCCTAATTGTACAGGTTTAAATTTAATATTATTTGATTTTTGGTAGTCCTCTGTTTTTAGTATACTAGATATCATTTAGATATTTCAACAGTGGGCTATTCACCTTAAGATATTTGCATCTCTGTTTATCCTTAAGTTTTTCATTATGAGCACATAATACTATAGACCTTCCTTTAAAAACAAGCTGAAAGTGTTTGGCTAAAGAATTCAAAGAAGAGGACTTAAGTATCTGTATAGTTTTCCTGCAGAACTCAAAGTGATCTAAAGAAACTGTTCTTGTCGATACCATTATAAACTGCACAACTGCTCAAACCCTTTCAGGTTCTCTCCTGGGATATCTTATACTCCCTGGTTTAAAAACAACTTCACTCTGACACGTGATGCTTGCACATCAAGGTACTGTGGGGGCAAGGTGAACACACCCTTTCTTATACCACATAGTGTTCTCAAGTACTTATCTCTGATCTAAATCATTGTTACTGCATTTATCAGAAATTCCTTCCACTGTGCTCAACTACAAGAAAGAAAACAGGATTCCTGCCTTGCAGCACTGTTCCAGCAAAAAAGTACTCTCAAATTCTGCTTTCCCATCTTTACCATTAGCACAAGTACAAGATTTGTTGGTTTAAAGAGGTCATGTTAGGCTTCTTTTTTAACAAACAAAAAAAGAAAAACCCCAAATCCCCACCATCTCAGAGTAGCAGCATAGTGTCGTAGTTCAGCCCCGATCGGGACCAGACTACACAGGCTCTCTCTCACTCCCCCCACTCTCCAGTGGGACAGAAGGGAGAATTGGTAAACAAAAAAACCCCAGCAAAAACACTTGGGTTGAGATTGAACAAAAAGTAAATTTAACAGCAATAACAGAAGAAAACAAAACAGTGATGGAAAACAAATACAGTATAATGGCTTACAACAAATCTCCACACCTAGTTTTTTCCAAGTAGCAGGAGCCTCCCCTCAGCACCCTCCTCACCTATATACTGAGCATGATGTCAGATGGGATGGAATAGCCCTTTGGCTAATTTGGGTAAATTAACCCCAGCTGTTAGCTAATTAGTTAATTATCCCAGCTGGGTGCCCCAGCCATAGGGGCCACCAGCTCCAGTTCTCCACCCAGCTCAGGTGAATATTAACTCTGTCCTAGCCAGAACCAGGACACATAGCTAGAAGCTAACTGATTCAGAGAAACCAGAGCTCATGAAATTTCAAAGAACCACCAACATGACAGGATTTTGTTGGTGAGTCTTAGAAGCTCTCAGTCAACAACAGAAAAAGGTAACTTTCTAGTGTAACAAATTAGTGTAACAATATTCCACATACAGAACATTACCCTACCGAATTTTTGAAAAATCCTCTTATGAAAGCTGACCCAAAACACTCCCTCAAAATCTAAACCCTCCTCCCATACCTGTCAAAGTATGGGATGCATAATATCTTTTCTTCACAGACATAAGGCTCCTTTTCATACAAAAATAATCCACTGTATTCAGTGCTATGAAGACTGCTGATGCTCTCCAGAGCCAAGGACTAGCTTTTAAATTTATCAAGAATTTCACTGAAAAGGTGATTACTGATACATGCACTCTGTCAAGTCCATTGACCTTGCTCAACAAGCAGTTCTCATGTTTTAAGAACAAAACTGTACTTGTAGTGTAAGAATTAGATTAGTCCTACAGAGAACTAATAAAAATGGCAGTGTACAATTCTGAGGAAAAAATACAGGCAATTTATAGTCTGGTTCAGTTTCCTCTTCAGCTAAATAATTAGAGAGAAAGAGTTGAGGATAAGCCCGAAACCTCATGAGCCCCGAGCAGAATTCTGCCCTCTTGCAAATCAAAAAACAATTCTCTCAAAGAACTGCACTTTTTACAGCTTCTTACACTAGTATGAATGGAGAGTCATGATAAAGTCTTGAAAATATGAACATCAAATTGGCACAAGTCACACTTCTACTCCCAACAGAGCATACGTATGTAACACATATGTATTTTATAAATAAAAATACATATAAAAAGCAAGACAATCATGATATAAAGAATGTTGAATCATAACCACGGATGTCCTAGCCATAGTCCAGAGTCAGCTAGCTTCTGGGAACTCCTGACTCATCTTTTTTTCCAAATCAAGCTGCGTATACTGATAATCAGTATGAATACTCAGACAATCCTGTTGTTATCCAGAGTACTCAAACATTGAATACCTTAGATAATGAAAAAAATCCAATCAGCATGGATGCTTTGGAATCACTGGAAAATGCAAAGCAAACCTGTTTAACCAACATAGCTAAGGATGTCCATCAGTATTTAACTCTAGGTATTCAGGTGTCCCTGTGTCAGGCTTTGCACAGGTATATGAATTTATCTGCTCAAGTAATTAACATGCTGTTACAGAGCAGAAGTTGATCTAAACTACAGGCATATAAGTATTCTGATAGTGGCAGTACAGAAAACAGATAGCTAGAGGTAGAAGTTGATGGTACCGCAGTCCATAGCCTTAGCACTAACTGCAGTACCAGACAAAAATGCTTTGTTACTTTTAAGCTCAATATAAATCCATATATTAGCAGCATGGACTCCAAAGCTACAACAAAACAAATGAAGTCCAGCTGGGAACCAGAGTCCTGGGAAGCACTGGGCAGAAGCACACCAGTGCACCACACCCACTCAGGTCTAACACATCGGATGCTAGGCTACAACCACCTAGTCCTGCCCAATTCAGGCTGACTCAAGAGAACTTGGGTGTGCCCGCATTGTACTCCCAGGCCTGCTGCTGCAGGAGATACGCAAGGCCACCAGCACTGGCTTTGCAGGCCAAGGGAGCCGGGAGCGAAAAGCAGTAGGGACAGCCCGCATGCAGGCAAAGGTCCACTAATCACCTTGAAGCCTGACGGAGAAGCCTGCTTGTGGATCTGCCCTGACCTTCAAAGCAAAAAAAAAAAAACAAAAAAAACAAAGAAACCCAAACAACCCCCCCAAAAAACATCACACCCACAAAAAAAGACCCAAAACAAAAAAACCCCAAATAGTTGCATTTTTGTAGCACTGTCTTAAGTTGTCCCTGCTGGACTCAAGTTGGCTTTGCATCACTCCTTTTGCACAGTTAGTTTTGCTCTTGAGATGGCCAAAAGGCATGAGCATACTGATTGGTGAGATGGTAGTCTCCATGCACACACTGATTTTTACAGGCTGGTTTACCTTGGGCCACCCTGATTAGACATGGAAAAAGAGAGGCCAATTTAACACTTAGCCCGCTGTGCAACATAAAGAAATTGGCTGTGTGTATTTGTCTCACTCAAGAAGGAAAATAGAAAGAAAATATTTGCTTTCAAAGGAGATATCCCATACATAACACTTAAAATAAGTAACACTGCTTACTCATACAGCCATTGACAGAACACTGACCTGTAACATGCATCTGGATACAACACCTTCAGGTACTTCAGGAAACTTCTGTCGCAGGTCATGTAAAACCTGAATATCAATTTGCTGGCTTCCTTGGGCCATTCGTATATTGCCTGGTCAGGATTGTTTTTCAACAGGCAGTTTTAGGCCTTAGTAAAGGGAATACTCATCTCTTCTGCCCCAGCATTTTCTGGAAAAGGAAGAAAAGCCTTAAGACACTGAAAGCAGGCACTTTCGATGTAACAAAAAAAAAAAAAACCAAACAACAAAAAACCCACCCCCAAAACCGAAACACACATACACACTCCCTTTCCAATTATGAAATATGAGTCTGTTTTATGTCACTGTTTTCCCATGCCACATCTCTGGCTAACTAACTGTCCTCCACACACTCATAACTTTGAATATCACCCTTGAACATCTCCTGATCAGTTTCCCTCTATCTTGGTGTTTATATTGACAATATAAAATATACTAATAAAAAAAATACTTGATCTATGTTAAATGTGTTAAAATTCTTGGTTTTAAGATCAGCATTTTTACTTAATTAAAACACAAGTAAACAAAGAATTCCATATCAAAAATAGGAAGACAGTGTTCATTCAGCTTTTGATTGTACTTATACTGTTACACTGTTACCTTTACCATCACTGTCATTACTTACTATTAGAATATTGTGGCTAGAAGTTCAGTGTTTTCTAGGTTTCAGAATTTACTAGCAATAGTCTACTTGTTTTTTTACTCAAAATACTTAAGAAATATTGTGAGATTACGACTAGAAGGAAATAATCCTATAACAACTCAGGTTTCTTCAACCAATTATGCTTCTCCTTTGAAAGAAATTACAAAGAGTTTTGAATAAGATTATATCACAATCACCCAATCAGCACATTAATACAAATTATCTGTCCTGGCCATACGACATCCATAGGCTTTTACCAAGAAGAATTTCTACCAATTAAGTCTGGAAGAATGCACCTATATGTTAAGCAATGGAATCCTACCTTCTTCACATAAACTATTTCTACAAACAAATGTGACCATATAGTTTATTAAAAAAACCCAAAGTAGTCAACTCCAACATTCGCTTACCTCTTAACTTAGCAAATATTATTCAAATGTCTCTTATCAATTTATTCAATTTCTCCTCCCCTTCTCTATCCACTTTTTCCACTTTTCTTTTTTCTTTGCCTTATATTTAACATGCACTATTACCTCATGTGCTGACTCACAATAACTTGCAGCAGAAAACTGCCTCCAGTATCACAAGGCACCTGTATGTGCTGCTCCCTGGATCCTGTCAGTCCGAGTTCCTTCCCAGCAATCCCACTGGGACACTCACTTTGTAAGTAAGCCTACGTGCTTATGTTTTGTACTTCTATGCACTAAAAGGGGACTAGTGGCAAGTTAATTGGGGAGCATCAATCACAATTTTCTATTGCATTAACACCATTTGTGCTTCAAATGTAACGCAGTGCAATGCTACAACTTCAAGACTGAAAAGATGGAGAAAAACTGCAAAGAATTGATGGGAAAGCACAAAGTGCACCATTTTCAGCAGGGATGAGAAGACAGGCATAATACTATTCCAGTACTGAAGTCCTGAACCACTCTATTATAAGACTTTTTCAACTCCTATGTCTTCTCTGGTCTGAAGTGATACGATTACCAGGTAACTGGTAACTAGTGTGAGGCAGAACAGCTCAAATAATAGCTGAACACAACCTGAAAAGCACCATGTTTACCAGTTCAACTTTCTGCCAACAATTTAAGAATAGCTCTGACAGAAAAAAACAAAACAAAACAAACCAACTCAAAATATATGTTACTCTGAAGATTATCTATACACACCACATATCAGAAAAAACAACTTGTTAGCTAATAAAATAGTGAAGACTGGAAGTCCTAAGAATATTCCAGGAAATATCTCCTCATTACTTTAGTCCCATAAATGCCACATTCTCTGATATAATCACAGTACATAATTAAAAATACAAGAACAGAAATTTTTGTTAGAATATTCAGAGATGTTCTGATAAAACATAGATCACAATCCTATCCACAGTTTTAGTGTACATAACAACACAATATTCCACTATTGAAAACAGTGCCACAACCTCAAAACACCTTAATGTATGCCAAGTGCCAGCCAAGATTGCTAGAACTGGAAACTCAGTTTATCGTATTCCTTCTCAGAATACACATTCTGTTAGCTGACTACACAAGTTCAGCTTCCCTTCTCATCGTGCATTTTATTAACAGAGCCAGAGCAGCCCAGCTCTTCAAGAGCTAAGAAGTCTGGTTCCGTTCAGACCTGTATGATTAAAAAAAAAAAAAAAAAACACCACCAACCAAAAAAACCCCAACCCACCACCACAAAACAAACCCATCCGCAAAGAGGTGACCAGAACATAGTTCGGGGAAAAGAGTAGACAAGATAGGAAACAGTCCTACACAAGTAAATTAAAAGTCATGAGCACACACTTAACACTAGCAATTACAGTCTGATTACAGTTTAATTAGATAAACATCTGCACTAATCCTGCACAAATTTACTCTACATATACCAAGAGTGCTACCTCAAAGGCATACACAAATATTGAAGACAACTGCTACATAAGGTGCCCTGCAGCTCCTGCTATCAGTATCCAAGATCGCCAATTTAAATGTAGCATGGATATTCCTAAACAGTCTGTGGTCATACAAGAAATTCAACAATTAAAGAATTAAATTGTTTATTAATGATACCTGTACTGCAATGCTTCTCTAATTAAGGTTCAAAGCTGGCAAGATCACAGCAAGTCCAGAAAAACAAAGAATTCTTTTAACAAGAAGGAAAATGGTTTGCCTTAGCTCAGTATCAAATGCCATTTTCCCACCCCTCTTATACCAAGTAGCCCATTAAAGTTACTGCTAAACAAAGTTAACCTCCCTCAATCCTCCTAAGACCTCTTAATTTTTTCCAGTTTCTCTAACCTACATTGAAGTAACCTACACCACAATACACTACACCATTATCAAAACGCTAAATTATAAACTCTCCATCTCAAATTCTCTGTATGGTAGTAAAAAGTTTGTATTTACTCTTTATATAAATTTCCATCTTTTGCCTGATCAGATTGGCAAAACAGCACCTTCACATCTCTTGCAGAAAAAAATGAATAGAAAAAGATTTATGCATCCACTCTTTTCATGCAAACCAGAGAGAACAGATTAAAAAATACTATTTAAAACACTTAAAACCAGGAGAATGGTCCACATTGTCACTGCAGTACTTCAATTTCAGTAAGATATTTTGTATTCCAGCTCATTTTTCAGTGTCTGTGTTCTTGATAAAACACATGATGACCCACGATGATTTCCATTTATTACTCCGAACAAAGAAAGTATTATTATAATTACCTTAGAATTCAAAGAAGTGCTGCAAAGAAGCTTTTCTCCATCTTCATGAGCCATAAAATGACTTAGAGGTCATCATCCAATGTTTGCAAAATCCAATTATTTGTTGGTAGCATGCAATACTTGAGTGATTGCTTTATTTAATTTTGCTACTGTACTTTTAAGTTTCAGTGGCTTAGCACCAAGAAGATGCATTAAGTCAGTGCAGGAAGAGCTAGAATTAACACCTACTCTACCATTTTACTGAAGTTACTAGAAAAAATATGATAAGAACTTTCTGTACACATGTATCAAATACGTCAACATCGTGGAACATCATTGTATTTACTGTAGTATGGGAGAAAATGAGGAATATACTCAAAGTGCTGCAGGCAGTATATCCACCACATTCACACACAAAGGTTTTTTTTTTTCCCTTCAGTTTCAATTACAATAGGTAACTAATATGGCTTCACTGACAATATACAACAGAAAAATGCATTTGTATCATGAATATTAAGGTCTCAATAATTACCATTCAAAAAAAGACAGACCTATTGCAGATCTCAAAGATTATTAATAAACTCAAATTAACCTTAAGGAAATTGCAAATGAACTATAAACAGGACTCAGCATCTGTCTTGCTAGAGGAAAGCTTAAAGGAATTTAAAGTTATTTTGACAGATGCAAGCCTAAGGAATGGAAATGTAGCGCTGCTCTCAGCTATGGAACTCGGAAACTGGCAGCAGGGCTTACAGAATCCTGTTAGAAAGTTATATATACCAGTGGAAAATAAGAGACAAACGCAAGAGTGAAGAGCCAGGATGGCCAGTAATACAATGCAGAAGAAAAGGGTACCAACAGGAGGTAAGGGAAACTGCTGGCAGCAACATTTTGGCTTCATCCAGAGACTTCGGCATAAAATAAGGGCAATACAGCATTACAGAAGAAAATTGAAATATCTATTCAAGAAATTAATTATAAACAGAAATGAAATCCAGCAATGGTGACTGGGAGAAAATATTCTTCCTAAAATCATTAAAAGCAGAGTTTACTTACAAAGGAAAACTTTTAAATACTGGAGTGCAGCACAATATACAGTTATTTCTGTAGTAATGTTCATTTACTAATCCTTACAGATACTGCTTTTAGCTATTTCAAAAAACCCTTCAGTGTGACTATATACTGTTCAAGAGAGACATGCATAACAAAGATCCTAATGCTTACTTATGCCAGAAATACTAAATAAATGGAAGAATTAATTAGCTGTCTTCTTTTAAAGACTACTGGCAAGATCCCCAGATAACATAAAAAGGCCTGGCAAACGCAACATGATGGAACATGGATGGAGCTCCTGTTGAAGCTTTATTCTGTGAAAACTATTGATACGAAAGTAAACAACGTGTCATCTCCAAAAGGCTACTTCAGAACCATGAGTATGAGACAAAAAATAAACTGCTTATCTTGTTTATTAAAAAACTCAAAGACGACTTAATGTGAAATTCGATTCAGATGCCAAATACTAGGCTGTTATATGTTAGACCAATAGCTAGTTAAGAAATAAATAAATTTTTAAATCTTCTTTCTTCTGACAGAGCACACATTCAACAGATCAGAGACAATTTTTCAACACAAACCTTAGGTTTAATATCACGCTGACATTTCATAAAACACTTATAATGTAAGTATTCATAAAATCAGCTTTGGCAGAATTTACTCTGAAGAAGTAATTATACCGAACAAAATCTAAACAAAGCAGCTGACAGTCTAGAATGTTATCTGCACTTCTTGTTCACTACTAATCTTCTCTTACTACAACTTCACATACAGTCCATGCCATAAGAAATATCAAAGGTAATTGTGCAAATATTAGCATAATTGCTGTGTTGAACAATTCCAGTTGAACTTATGACACACTCACGATGACTGAAGTCTCATTTATGCTCAGCTACCACTCCGGAAACAGCCTTTGAGTTCAAGGGAACAGATTTTGGAAATAATGCAGAATACTGCAACAGTAAACAGCATGTCCTTCACTTTCCCCAAAATCAAATGAAGGAAACCTTTATATTTACCTTTGTCCTTCAGCTACATCTAATAAGTAAATTGCTCATGCTTTTCTGTTTTAATCTGATGACTTCCGATTTGTTTTTTACTGAATTCTAACAGAAGACAAACTGCTCTGAATCACGTGTTAATCACATAGCTAAAAGAGCTATAGAAGCAATCCATCTAAAAGCTTATTTTAGCAATGTGTCTGTAAATATTTATTAAAAAGGTGCTGTGAATGTAGGACATTTCCTTGTAGCGTTAATGCTGCAATTATAGATATGCATAAAAAGACTGCTGAAATGACAGCAAATTTGATGCAACAAGTTGCAATGCAAGACCGGCAGAGATTGTTGAAGTGCTTGCTGGGATAGCAGCCAAGGGATTTCTGGCACTTATTTTGGTGGATCCAAGAGGTGCCCAAAGACAGCAGAAACAGATAAACAATTATAGAGATGCCTGGAGAAAAAAAAAAAAAACAAAAAAAAACAAAAAAAAAAACCAACCCAAAACACACCAACCCCAAACCACCAACAACCCAACCCCAACCTCTCTACACTTCAGGTTCCTTAAGCAGGACTCAGTAGTTCCCCAGTTCTCCAGAACTATTCACCTCTCCACTGGAGAGCTCAAAAAAGGAAGACTGACTTTTCTCCCTGCTCCATGCTTTCTTAACCAGTACCTTGCCCAAACATTTAGCTACTTGTTTTTCCTGTTATCTTATCCAAACACCTATCAAAGTCAACAACAAACACTTAAAAACTTCTACGGACTCTGCTTTTCGGCCAGAGTCCAGTTCTGACGTATCACTCCAAGTTGCTAGTCCAACCACAGGTCCACCTTATGTCACTTTCCATTGAGGATTTCCTTACACCGAACAGCTCAAATTATAAAGGATGGCTACTATAGATCTTGCTAGCATTTCTTTCAGACGACGTCTCTGGTCTATACTTAAGACTGGTAATCACATTATAGGCTTATGAATCTCTCTCCACAAAACACCCCTCCTACGCAGGATCTCATTCCTCTGGCAGTAACAAGAATTGCAAATTTATTGCGATTTTATACTTCCTTGTTAGGTGTCAACACTCTCCCTTAGAACTAAGTTAGGAGTATAGTTTTGTATCACTATTGCTTTGGGAAAAAAAATTAAAAAAAAAATCAGACTATAAGTGTCATATTCTCTTCCTGCAACCTGCCTCCCAGCCTCTTACTACTGATTTACACACCTGTTAGTCCTTCCTTAGCTGTACCTGCAAGGTCTTCTAAAATATGAGACTAGAAACTCCTACTACACGTGCCCAGCAAATGGAGGAAGGCAGGGGGTGGAGGTGGGCGTGAAATCAGATACCACCACATGTAAGGATAGTTTTCTTTGAAGAAATAGGTTCCTAGCTCCAGGGAGGACTGCACAGTTTTAACTACAAAACCGACAACTTGTAGGCAGGAGAAAAGAAAAAAAGAAAAACTCAACAATAAAAAAACCCCACCCAAATTGTATGATCCTCCGAGAAGCTACAGTACAAAATATATTTAGAAATTAAACAGCAAGAAATAACAAAACAGTATTTTCCTCTCTATCTAATCCTAATACACTTTTTTTCTGAATGCTTACATGGAGTTAAATATCAGGCTGCCTGAACACATACTTTCTTAAAATTTAAATTTAGAGTAACTGTGTAAGGGAGAAAACATAGAAAAAAGAATATTCTACCATAATCTCATTCTCTTTGCAAAAAGATTAAGGAGTGAAATGATACAATAGAAACACTTACATTACTAATGCTTTAAATGTGCATTTTTAAAGAGTGTGAGAGAATTAGACGATGGAAACAGGATTATTAAATATTCCTAGCAGAATTTAATTTTTCTAATATGTTATTCAGCTTTTCCATGACTATTTTGAACAATTTCAACAGTCCTTGCAGTATCTCTACTTAAAAGAGAAAAATCTTATCAAAACTGCAAGTTATCCTCCACTCACTACCACCCATCTACTATTAAAAAAAAAAAAGTAGAGCTCATCAAAATTAGTTTCTAGTTTCATCCTTAATCTCCTAAACAGTGATACTTCTATTTAACTATTTGCCAGATGTCCACTCTGCACTGTTCTGTATCCAAACAAGAATATGAGAGGGGATGTAAACCTGATTTCATCACATGACCAAACTGAAAAAAAATCAAATTTACGAATAAGCATGACTAAGAGTTTCCCCCCAAACACACTACTGGATTGGATTAGACCAAGAGACTTGTATTAAATAATTTATGATGAGCACAATCAGAGGAAGATGGTAAACTATGCAACAGTTCCAAGAAATAACCTCTTCCTATGTAAAATCTATTTTAAGTGACCATACCTGGAAGGGTTTCATACCTTGGAAGCATGATTTGGTATTTTTTCTTCCACCAAATTAATTACAAATACTAATTTCCAGAAATAAAGTTCTATTTAACATGTTTCTTTATGTCTTTTATCCTGGCCTGAATAACAATCAACTATAATGGGTCCCAGAGCAAAAGCGTGCACATATAAAACATTTAAAGAGGTTTAATCCGTCAAGTATTTCCTTGGAAACTATGAGCACTTACACAATTACCTTTTCAAGGAAAACTAGTTACTTGAGGTTATACTTCTTTCATACTATACGAATTAAAAATAAAACCCAAACTTTTTTTAAACTGTGGATTATTTTAATTCTTGCTAGGTCAGCCACGCTAACATGCACTTTAAGGGATTCTACTAATGGATTTTACATAAATTGGGTTTGTGGTTTTTTCCCCCCCCTCCCCTAGGGAATTAATTACTGCGGGCCATTCTGTGGATTCTGCCAAAGTACAACTGACTTCTTCACAGCTCAGCAATGTGTTAGCAAACTTCACACATGAGCACCTTAAAAATAAGGTTTCTCAGATCACTATAAATAATTTCTGATGATAATGGTTTACTTACAGAAAAATCCATGACAAGAGTTATCAAGCTCACCTCAAGCTATTGTTACAGTTGACAATTTGAAATTTGACCTGCATTCTCCACTCAGCACATTAACAACAGAAATCTGGATGTGAAAGCTTTGAAACACGTAAAAAGGGTTTCAATTATTTTTTTACTGGAGAGGAAGTAGAGGTGAGGAAAGAAAAGCATGTCTAAGACATGCTAGTTCGCTGAGTAGGAGATAGCTTGGTAAAAGCTGCAACAGAGAATCAAGAGTCATAGTCAAAGCCCTTAGTACCTCAAAGTCAGAAAAATGACTTTGTATCAGCTCCTGATACAAAGTCTGTTGTACATGCTGGTTCTGATTACAGTAACAACTAGGGTAACAAGCACCTGAAAGTGTTATTCTGTTTATTTCTATCCCTCTGCTTTCATGAATTTTAATCACTACTCTAGACACAGAACAATTCTAAAAAGAATTGGCTCCAGAGCAGTTTGTAAAGTTCCAGTTTTTGCATCTGACTTCCATCCAAATCAGATCAAAGTCTTCCTTGAACAAGCTGCCCCCTGGAAAGCTGTAGACATTCATGGAACTTGCCAGTAACATACTGCCAACAACAGTAATAAAATGGACATGAATGTCAAGTTCATTCAATAGCTTCAGGAACCTCTACAATAGTTGACTCTGAGCCAAAGGGGACTACCCTGTAGCCTCAGTATACAGAAGCCTATCTCAAGACCTCTTGGCTCCAAACACCCTCTCAACAGTATGAAACTACACTCCAACTAGACCTGGAGCTGCAGAGCTTTCAGACTCCTGCCTCCACCACTGAAAACCGCCGTCCAGCATGACCGGGTGCTTCAGAGTTGCCACTCTAAGCTTTGCAGTCATAGTCCCACAGTAGTTTCACTGAATCCAGGCAAGATTCAGCTTACACTGGCTAAGCCCATATTACCTTTAAAAACCTGCTAAGAAGCCATAACCCTAGATATTTTGCAGTACTTTTTGATAGCGACTTCCCAGTTTAAAAAACAAAACAAGACAGCACACAAACTAGGTATCAAACTTTTCGTAAGAGACTGACGTACATGATTACTATCTGAAGAGCCAACGAGGGACATCACTGTACAGAAGGCGGCACATAGGAAGAGCATGATGTTTTTCGCTTTTAAAAGATCATGACCAGGAATATATCTTCAAAATTACACTAAAATAATTTATTTTTAGAAGACAGAAACGACTTATCAGAGAAATAAATTTAGATGGAAACAGTTTGAAACTTGATTTTAAAAAGCAAAAAGAATCAAATCAACATTGAAATACTTAAAGAACAATTGCTGGGTTTCATACTGATGAGCTAACAGCTTCTGTGAAACAATATATTTATGCCTAAACGCACAACCATCCTTTATCACAGCACTGCTACAAAGGTTCTCACAAATCCAAGTTATGCACAGCTTGGTGTTACTTCACGTATCTTAGCTCTCATTCTGAACAGAACAGCAAGAAGTGTCATCACTTCAATACAGAACAAAACAAAAGTACTGTTACTACACTCTTCTCAGTGGGAAGACTATCAGAGAGGCACTTCAAACCCAGAGAGTTTGAAACTGAAATAACTGAGATTTATCCACAAAAAAAAGTTTTGGGAAAAAAAGAAATCTTTGTTTTCATAGCTGAAAGTATATTACTGTTTTTCCTATATTGCGAATTCAAAGATGAAAGAATGCAAAGGGCTGAAGTGCTAAGTCACACGTATGCTCTCATTTATAGTGACCTACAACTGTTGGATGTAAAATTACCCTGTTGTCACATTTCCACAAGAGTGGAAAGTTTGAGATTGAACTTTGTGCCCCTTTAGTATGTTCCCACTGACAGTATTACCCTATTTCTTCAAAATTCAAGAGAACATAAATAAGACAAGGACTGTTGTGCCATGTTTTAGCTGCTTGCCTAGTAGTTCCATTTCTGATATGTTTTTTTGGGTTATTCAGTTCACGGCAGGAAGCTCTGGAAAGCCTCCGTACCTAGGCAAATGTCTGAACTTCAGCAGTTCAATACAGAAGCCAGCAACAGCACTACAAATCTCAAAGCTTCCATGATGTAACCCAATCTTACCATGGTTTTCCTTATGACTAGACTGGCATTTGAAAGACTTCTTTCCGTGCTTCACACCAATACTAAAGCAAGTACCCCTAAAAAACGCTAAGAAGTTCCATTATCCCACAACTGTAAGCCAGAAATTAAGCTAATCAGAGATCAAGAGACATGATAGTGTTTTAGAGGCAACATTCCAGAATCAAAGTATCTCACATAATTGCCCATACCTACAGGCAAACAACTCTGAACAAGGGGTAATGGTTTTAAACAAGAAGGACATATATTTAGATTGAACATAAGGAAGAAATTATTTATGAGGGTGGTGAGACAGTGGAACAGGTTGCCCAAAGAAGTCATGGATGGCCCTCATTGGAAGCGTACAGGTTGGACTCACAAGGTATAATCTACCACTGATTTACTATCCACATTACATGCTGTGCCCTTCTAATCCGTGCCATTACACTTTTCCTTGGAGGAAGGAAGCGGCTTGCTTATCAAACTGGCCTAAATGTTGTTATAGCACAACTAGTGTAGCAATACTGAGATTTTCTGAAACAAATATGCTAATATTTTTAAAAATTTCAATGAAGTTTTCTTGCTGCTTTGACTGAAAACATTAATTTATGGAAAAAAATTGTAAGCTATTTGCATCTCTCTCTTTCTTAGGCACACATAATATACAGGCTATTTCCTGGTTTTATGAGGAAGTTTTTCTAATTATTTCCCTGATTCTATTGTCAGTCCCGATCTTTTACTTATTAACTTAAATTTCTGTTCCCCTAGTTGTGCAATCCCAGTCTAGACAGTGACTCACTTTGGCACAAGCTGGCCACTGCAACATGGCCCAGCAAGACAGTGGTGTCCACTGTCAGGGAACAAAGCTACACAAAGCAAATATCTGAAAGTCCCACTCCAACAAAACCTGGTCTCATCTTTAAGAAACTAATCTAGCCAGCATGAGGCTGAGGGAAAGGGAAGGAGGGAGAAAAGCCAAGCCACAACATACAAAATGTATGTTCATAGACCTCCAAAATATACGCTACAATTTATCTCCTTCTTCCACATCTCACTGCTTTCTTTTTTTTTTTTTTTTCCTTCTTCTTCTTCTGGTTAAATCTCAGATGTTTATATGACTACATAAAGACACAAAGGTGAGCATGTTTCAAGTTCAGGCCTAGTTGCACATTTGACACTCTCCAGTTCTTTAAAATTCAAATCAAAACTTAGACACTCTTATTTGGAAGATGTTCACCTTTGGCAAGTATGGTCTTCCCCCCCCCCCGCCTCCCCCCCACCTTCTTGTTCTCTTTACATCTCTGGAATCTGATTAAATTAGGTAAGCAGGTAACCTGAGCTGTAGTTTAGACAAGCAGATGAAACAAATTCAGAAGGCATTAGTACAGGCTCATATGAGTTACAAACAAGAGTGGAAAGCAGTTGTCTAAAGGCCGAGAGTTCAATCCTTTTACTGAGGATGAAATATATGGGTAACTATAAGGGCATAAGAGAATATACAGGATATAAAGCTAACTCTTGCAACAAGCAGAAGCAGTAGAAACAAAAATGCTAGGTCTGGAAATCCGATTTGGAGGGAACTACCATTTCTGCTCCAAGACTTACAAGAATCTTTTTTTTGTAATGTTCCCAGGACAGAGTCAACCAGTCAGAGATTCCACCATTCTTCATTTATTCTATTGATCCAAGCCTTGTTCCTGTTGCAGCAAGGGCAAGACTGACGCTAATGCTTTTGAATGCAGTTGTCATGGCACAGTGTCGAAATCTCCTCAAGCCATACAATTAGGAGGGAAACTTATTTTATTAAGTTTCTAATTCAGCCAGTGAGATGCAATAACACTTCACAGGGCAAGCAAGAGATGTCTCTAGCTTGAGGAATTTTCATTACCAAATTTTAAAAATGAGCTTTTGACAATAGGCATATTAGAATAACAACAATTTAAAAGTCTTTAAAATGCTCACTTCCTGCTACAATAAGTCTACTCTGAACAATATAATTACATGAAGATTATTCCTACTGGTCTTTGCCCTCACAGTCATGTTACTGTTTATCATCCTACAAACAAAAAGTCAGAACAATGAAATAACTGAATAAGAGGCCTCAAAAAAGCATAAATGTATTGAAGGTAAATTAAATCTAGTTGTGATACTTCGTATCACTTTCAAATTTAAGGGCGATTCGGCCATGTCATGGCAGCCAAACTCCAGAAATAGTGCTTACTTTAAATACATCTCATTTTTAAGAAATTATTCTTAATTTGTATCTAAAATTGGTATGAAGTGTTGAACAGTTGATACATCTACAGCAGATTAGACTACATTAATAGTGACTTAACTCAGACTTTAAATACATATCCACACAAAAATAACATTAGTTTGCAAGAAAAAAAAAAAGAAGAAGAAAAAAAAAAACCAACACAAAAAAACCCCAAACCAAAAAAATCCCCCCAAACCTAAATCAAGCACTAGGAAGTTAAGAAGAATGAAAAAATTAGTAACATCAAAATTAAGCCATATGATATGTAGTCGCACACACATCACTCAAGTCCTGCCTAACATCATGTAATAACTCCACAGTAATGCCAGGAATAGAACTGTACACTGATTTTAACACACTGGAACGCAACCAGAGAGACAATTTCTCTCTTCTTATCATACTCCAGCTCATTCATCAAGTTTCTTTTGTATTTCACTAGGCAAAACACTGCACTTCTGAACTATGTTATCTTCCAAACAGTCTTATCAACACAGTCTCTTTGCTGATCTCATTTTAAAACATAGCAGCAACTCTAACTTGTGAAAAAGGATATTTTTTCCAAATCACAGGGTCAAAATCTCTGATTCCCCATACGCTAAGCAGGCACTTAGAGAAAAACACCAACATCTTGAAAAAAATTTATAGTAAGGCCTCTCATATCTGTGGCAGTCATACAACTAGGAACTGTCAGCACTGCTATACAGCACACACAAAAAACCCCCATTCAGTTTGCTGAAGCCACGTTCATGTAGCATTTCACTGCGATTCACAGACGACTTCGAGAACGCCTGGTTTATACAAATCCCCACTCAAAAGAAAAGTGCTGGAAGTGAAAATTCCTGAGTGGTACTATTGGCTTTAGAGGAGTTATCTGCTTAAAGAAAAGAAAAAAGCTATCAAGGATAGCCTGGGCAATAGTATTTTGAGCAAGTCTGTAAGCTATTACAAGTCACAAACTGTATAATTTAAGAGTAAAATAAATTAATCACATATCACCTTCAGTGTTTTTTCCTATAGAGTATAAACACTCAGTTACCCGTATGTATTTTATGCACCGCAAAGTGTAGTTTGCAGCTCTGCTGGTGGAATTTGTGACCCTGTTTCCATGAAAGCCATTGCTCAAAGCATTCAAATTGGTCATCACCACGCATAGCTGTGTGTTTGCACTGTCAGTACACTGCACTAGACGAGGAAATAAGCTGTTTTACTTCCTCCTAGTTGTCATGTATAGTCATGACACCACACAACTTCCTCCTAGTAGTCATGTGTAGTCCTCATTACACGAGTTTTTGCTTTTCAAGCCACTGAATTCACATCCACAGTTTAAGCCTTCATTACTACAAACGAAATAGTTTCACTCAGGTTTCAATTAAGATGTAAATGAAGTTTTATGTTCTTGACTTGTATTTATAACTCAGTATCATTAATTAACCAGTCAATTAAGATTACACTGTGGAACTATCACTCCTTGAATATCAAAGTTTCCTTATGAAACATTGGTATCAAAATTGTTCATACGTGTAGTTTAAGTAGATTTATACCAGGCATGGTATGATAGTTAGGACAAGAGGTGTTTAGGACAGTCTGAGGTCTGGGTTCACTCAAGGGTAAGATCCTGCTTTTCTCTTCACTAGCACCCAGGCTGGCACTTCCCCCTTGTCCCTTGAGCAAGTGCTTGTACAAACAAAAAAAAAAAAAAAAATCTGATTACTTATTCAGAATACATCTTAGTCTACTTAGTAATACTATTTTTTTGGGGCTAGGTTAATTTTAACCTAAATCAGTTTCCCAGCCTTGCTCATCACTCTGCCAATCAAATGCTTGTGCCAACTGGAGCAATAGAGGCTGGCAGAAGCTGTGCCAGCTAAAAATCATTCTCAGAACTACGATCTGAAGATGAAAAACTACTTCACAGAATGCTAATGTTTGCCTTCTTCCCTGACATTCTTCCCTAGAGGAAAAAAATATTATTTAGTGCCAAAGAAATAAAACTTTGGAATGTTTTTTAAAAGTATGTCTAGCAAGACAGGTACTTTATTCTCATTTACAATCCAAATGGAAGGAACACAAATTTAACACTTAAAGAGCTTTCAGCTAGTGTTTTCAACCTTACACACAGTATAAATTATGTGTGAAAGACTAGCTAATAGTTTTTAAAATACATCATTAATAGAGAAACTGGAAGTAGCTTTAGACTGTTAAAGAAAGCATCAAACAACAGAACACAAAGTTCTATTTCATACACATCAGACTTGAGAAAGTACTCAAACAGTTGCTAAGCAGCAGCAGGCTATGGGCATCACATCAGGTTTTCATGTTTCACTGATCGTATGTTAGAGAAAGTTTTGCAAAATCATGTATCAAAGTATTTTCTCAAAGTAACTATTTAGCCAGATTTCAATAAAAGTATAGTTTGATAAACTTATTGACAAAACACTACAACAACTAAAGCAAAAACAGATGCTGTTAGTGTCACAAGTAACATATATCTGTACTTCAATAGTCTAGAGCAAAATAATAGAGAACCAAATAAAACAGAAACCTTTTAGATTTTGGCAGTGAGCTTTTCCCCTATGGACAGAATAGGCTGTCCCCACAAAACTAGTATTTACCAAACGTGGCTCAATGATCAAATTACACTTTCTCTGGCACTCACCAAGTAGCGAATGCATGTGTCACAAAAAGCCACAAGGAATCCAAAAAGTTTAAGCGTAACTCCAAGTATTCCCTTTACTTTCCACATACTCCTTTCCAAAAGTATTCTCAGTTCCCTACTCTGTACGCAAAAAGTGGCTTATTCTATATATTAATATTTCAAGAATAAATAATTTCAAACAGATAAATTAAAATAACCTAAAAAATAACCACGTAATCATCAGTCCAGTATGGTAATGATACTGATCATAACATGTCAAAAGCAGGACTCTTACAATTGAGACTCAAACTACGAGAATGAAAAAAAAGAAGTTATGCATGGAAAAATAAAAAAGAATTAGTTGTTAAAAAAGTCCCTGTGCTCATTCAGATTAAGGACTCCACAGGTAACATTCACCACACTCTTCCTGAAGATCCATAACTTTCCTGTTTCTCTAATTAAAGAACAACATTTATTTGAACATACTAAAGCAAAATCATCTCAAGTTGTATGAAAACAAACTATTTAAGCCCTTTCGTTAATTCCCCCCTTTCCCCTCTGCCCAAAGAAAACACTACTTCAAAATAATTTAGCTAAAATCTACAAGCTTCAATACAAAAGAAAGTTGGCTAGTCAGCCACCTAAGAGTTTTCTGATTTTCAACTCTTAAAAGTCATTTCAGAATTAACTATCTAGCCTACTTTGCTTCTGGAGAAGGAGCAGAAAAATTCCTCTGAACATATATGCCCAAAATCTCTACAAACTTTTTCAAGTCAATACAAATACAAAGGTTGCAGATGCAAACAAAGAAGCTCCAGCATTAACGCTATTAGATCTGTCAGTTGTCTCTTGTACAACAAGTCCAGAGTGCAAGCTACCTTAGCCAGGAAAGGACAGAACCATCTTGAGCTGACTTTTGGTTTTTTAGCTTCAGTTTACAACCTGCTTACAAGGAATACTCAATAAGTCCACCATCTCTATTCTCACTCACTGTGAGGATAAGATTGTAAGTGAATCTTCCCCTTCAAGAAGACCCGAGATCCCCTATGAGATTCAAGATCTGCACTGCAAGTTAATTGTCTGGTAGTAATAGTCAACCTCATATGCTCCTTTATTAATGAAGTGCTTAGAGATTTAGGGTGAAACTACATGTGAAAACTGAGAAGACTGAGAGAACCTATCTTTCCCTCTCCCTCCGTTCTGCTCCCAGACATTGCAGTTCTGTCATCTTTCTTGCTCTGGTCATGATATTCGTTGGCCCAAATATCTGGGTCAAGTAAAGTGATTAACCTATAAGAAGACAATACCTCTGGGTCAAGTGAAGCGATTAACCTATAAGAAGACAATACCTCTCTTTTTGTTGGATTATTCTTTACACTTCAGCAGCAATGAGCTGCTGCAGAAGCTCAAACTGTCTTGGGTATATTTACCCATATTACATCCAGCAGATACTACAGCACATTGGAAGATCCTACTGTGCAAATAATCTGGAATTGTATTATTTTGAAACCAAAGATTTCTCTGCTAAACTGAGAGGAACAATGAAACAGGTTGACATAAATTACACTTGTCTTCCAAGAACTGTAATTCTGTAATTAAGAATCTGAATTACAGACTCCGTAAGCGTGGCTAGACCAAAAGCTGAATTTGAGTAGTCAGTTACGAGCCTTGTATTACATTATTTTAGCAGCAAGCATTGGATCAGTGGTACGACTGCATCATTTGTATATCCCACTCCTAGTGGGACTGATTAAACACTGGATGAGGTTTTCCAGAAGCTTAGTGGAATCTCCATCCTTGGAGATTTTCAGAATTTGACTGGCCAAGACCCTGTGCCACCTGGTTTAAACCTGAAATTAGTTCTGCTCTGAATAGATGTTTGGAACTGTTGACCTCCAGAAGTCCCTTCCAACCTAAACTTTTCAGTGATTCTATGCAAATGGAGCTGTGTTTTCTTGCAGAGTATTCCAGAGTTGTAGGTCCAAGTTCAGAAAACATTCCAGACCAATACTGTTTTATCAAGGATGTTGTTTGAGGTGATTTGAGACAGAGCAGTCTTAAACTATGTAATTCCAGTCTGTTTGAAGCTGCAAAAAATCAAGACTAGTGCTTCCTAGAATACGTTTTCACATGTTTCTTAGAAACGGTTTTGGTTCAGTTGGTTTTTTTTTTTTTTTTTTTTTTGGGAGTCACTGCTCTTATGCACCTATTCTAGTCATAGAGTTGGTTGAATATGCAGTCCCACGGGGACTTGAATGCACTTCCAGTTATTTTGTGAGCACACAACCTGCAGAACCTGGAGAAAAGCATTAAGTTTGGCAGCTGCCTACTTAAGAAACTGAAGTGGGAAAAACATGCAGAGAAAAACTAAAGTTTTAGGGCCGAATACGCTATGAGGAAGAGCTATCGGAAAAATTATAAACTCAATGCATAAGCATAATGCTGAGTCCAAATTAAATTCAAACCTCGGTGCCAAGTATATCTGCTTGGCACCGAGGGCTCTATGCACATCCTTAATCAGTAGTTTATGTGAGCCTCAACTCTTTTTTCCAGAGACCGTTAGCTTGCTCTCCACTAACTAGATGTTTACATGTTACAGTGGCGTTTAGTTCCATTTGAGTAAGACTTCTTTCTTTCTAGCCTAGACAAATGTCTTCTCTAGACACCACAGAGAATCCACTTAAGTATTTGAAATTCAGATTTTAAAATGCCAAACTTCTTAATGCCAAAAATCAAAGCCACTGCTAACAATATTTTCACAGTAGGAAAGTTTTAGATGCCAGTATAGACAGTGGAAAACCTTTTTCAGTATCATATACTAAAGTTCAGAAAAAATTGTCAAGTCCCACAACTTCCCATGTCATAGCAGCTGGCAGATCTTGCTCTGCCTTTGTGGATAAATGCATTATGGCCATCTGTTGACTAAGAGAACAGTAAACCTTGTAAGTAAAGGAGCATACAGATATCAAAAAGGGCTACTTTAGGTTATTACTGGCACCAGTCATTATGAAACTCAAAAAACCAAACCAAAAATAAAACGGTTTCAGATGGACTTTTAAAATTCATTTTCCCCCCACTGCCTTGAAAAGCAGCTTCTTTCCAATAAGGAATGGAAAGTGCTACACTTTCCATGAAATAAAAGTTACCACCATGTTGCAAATGAATGGTTGTTATTTTAAATGAGGTGGTATAGTTAATTCCTTATGTGGAAAAAAAACGATTAAAAATATTTTGAAATGCTGTGGCTTCCTCTTATCCTACAGATCTTCCAGAAAGCCTACTGATTAGGTCTTCAGACAGACAGGCATGCAATCCCTTTTGGTCATTATACGAGAGGTCCTCAAGACAACAGCAAACACAACAGCCTATGAAATAATATAAAGACTACATCTCCTTTGAGCTTACATGTCTTTCTAGCTTAGCCTTAAAGCTATGTTCAAGCTGTAAAGTAGTCAGTAATCTGCCACTGGAAAGGTCACATCCTCATTCTGACACTGTCAGGGTACCCTTACACACATTTTAAAAAAGGACCAGTTCTAGTGATTGGGCCACTGAGGGAATCAAACAGCATAAAATTCCAGGCATCCCTGGAACCTGGCCCAGTCTGCAGATGAGGCCTCTCACTCCCTATTATTGACACTGACCAAAATATCTTAACCATTTCACTGGGAGCCACAGGGGATAGATACAGCAGCTTGGTTGACTGGTATGTAACAATAAATAACTAAACCACATCTGGATAAATTTTCTAGACATTGCAGCACAGATTTTGACCATACTGTGCCCTTTTATGTCAGTAAGAGCTATACAGGTTTAAAATATATGACTAATTTTAGTCCCTGTAAGAGAGGCTTAGTGACACTGGCCACAGACAGTGTCCAAGGAAGCAAGTAAAATGCAAAGCAAGTATTCCACAGAATCCACTGAATTTGTCATAATGCACCACAAGTTATCATAAATAATTTAAAACTGGAATCTACAGTCATTCCATTATACAATGTTAAAACATATTCTGAGATATTCACACCTGTTTCATTATTTCAGCTTTCAATCCCTTCTTACAATCAGTGAGTCCTAACAGGATTGATTTCTCCAGCCAAATCAAAACTAAATGCCAATGTCAGTATCACCAGCTTGAGAGGCAAGCTACATGCCCATATCTTTCAGGAACAAAACAAACCAACTTACTCTAAACCAACAAAACTACCATGAACACTGCTATTTCAGTTATATGCATTTAAAATGAAGAATTATTAAATGCTCCTAGGCCTGAGTTAAGAGTAAAATGAATACACATAATACTAGTTTAAAATATATGCTATATACTATAATGTTTCACAGTAAAAATGAATCTAACAATAAATTACTTGAAAACAATAAACATTGCATTTTTAAAAACGTATTCCTTGTACCTCAATTTATATCATAAAAGAAACAAAGGACAGTTCTTCTCATAACTTAACATTTTATAAAGAAAGCTCCCTTACAAACAACACTGGATGTTATAAATATATTTCTTACAGATTCAAGAGCAAGGGAAACTACTATTATGGTGAAATTAGTTGCCCATATGCCTTTTCCCAGCTTCAGAAGAAATTCTGCATGAATTTTCTTTATAGCTTCTGAACTATTGCATAATTTTCTCAAATATCAGTGATTTTAGCAATTTCAATCTTGCGCAGATCAGTAAGTCTACCCACATACTAAAATTTCTCTTGAGTGCTTAAGAAAGCTACAAAGAGTCAGCAAAAAACTGTCTACAAAGAATAGATTTGTGTTTCCTTTCCAAGCCACAAAATGTAGAAGTTCAGGAGCTGCTTCCCCCTTGCCCCCCCATTTTAATGAAACCCTAAACTTTGCATAATTAGAAAAAGCTCTTTCCAGTTGTTGCCATAGGGATAGTGAACTCAAAGGAATACGCAAAGCACAAATTTCTACTGTAACACTACCTTACATTTCTCAATCGATTTGTAATTGTTCAGTGTTAGCACTACATGATTATAAGTAGCATTCAATAAAAGCATTTAGAATACTACTTTGTTTCAAAACTTAAGATTTCTCATTGTTCCTGTATTACAAAGCCCATTCCAGACTGATACTTGGAAGCTGAATTGGGCAGAAGACATTCCAAACACTAATTACCAACCAAAATCAATGACATGTTTTATAGCCACATGTGAACTTGGATATTTATCAACTTAAAGAGTAAACACATTAAATACTGTAGCATTTTTTAAAAAATCCTATAAATACACTGTTACACTATTTTCTAATGATCCATAGTAGTTCAAATCAGTTTTTTATGTAAAGAATAATAATTTTTATACAGAATTGACAGACATACGTTGCATATATTCTATATTTTGACAACACAGAATTATCAGAGCAAAGTCCACAGTTATCCTTTTCTCCATTCCACAATCCAAATAAATTGTACTGATGAACGCTGCATCGGTGTGAGAAATATTTTGTCAGCATAGTATAATTGTACCATCAAAACACCTAGAATACACAGGTTAAGCCATAGGCTACAGTTTCACAACACTTTTTCCACTGCAGAACCAGCTTAAGCAGTCCTCATCCCTCAGCTGTGCTGGCACAACTGTTTGTGCAGCTGAGAAGGGAGGCCAGTCAGGGAATCGATCCAGGTTAAAAATAATATTTTTCTGATGGTAAATTCCACAATCTGCTTTTGCTGCATAGCCACCTGGAACATTAACTAGTTATACTAGTGCAACTGAGGGGCAAGGCAGGAATAAGAAGCTAAGGTCAGGGCAGCTCATGCCAGTGCTGACATGGAAAGAAGTGCTCATGAAACTACACCCTTGCTCTTTAAATGTTTTGGCATTCCCTGATTAAGTGCATTATCCAAACAGCGCAGAACAAAAGAGAAGAATACTACCTCACAAATGTGTAAAAAAAAGAAAAGCACAGGAGGCTTCCACCCACTTTTCAGGAAATACTATGCAATGGCTGTAAGAAATTATCTTATAAACTACTATTTTTTAAAATAAAGTTGCAAACTGTCCCACTTCCCCCCACGCCCCCCCAGTCACTCCCTGTTTGTGTGGAACAAGCGTATTCTATCATTTACTGTTTCTTTCATTAGTTCACACAGAAAACCTGGTTCTGGATCTCTGTCCAAGACGTTACTGCATTTTTTTCTCTTAACAAATGCTGGGCAATGGAAAAGGAGGTGAAAATAAACTGTAAGCTAGGATAATAATATCTGTTTACAGCACTTTTACAGGTAAGTGAACTTTCTGCGTATGATAAAGTAACAAGACTAAAAAAAATACAATTCATCTCAATACTGGCTACCCCATCTGTATAAGGGCTACACCTTACCCTCCTTGATGAGATTTTAACCTTCAGCAGCAATAGGACTGGCCTTTCTGCTAGTGATCTGCTTTACTCCTCAAGTTTTTCAGTCCAAAGGAACTATTGGATAAACATGTCTACAAGGCCACAAAAAAAAGGTATGAGCCCTTGCTGGTTGTGCTCTGTTGATATAAATGTTTTCTACTCTCAGGGACAAGAGCTACTGGCATACAAACTGCTCCCATTTATCACTATGCAGATAAGGCTTCCAGACAGAAGTTGGTTTATTATCATATTAGCATGGCATGCAAGCACACACCTGTGCCTCAACCACATTCAAAAGCAGCATCCCTGGCACATAACCTTCCTCCTCCTTCTGGTTACTGCACAGTTTTGTGAAGGATTGCAGTTGAAACTTGAAAGCGAATATATGCTTTTACTTAAAAGAAAAAAAAAAACCAAAAACCACCAAAACTAATTCTGGGAACAATCTATTATTTAAGTTCACATCTTATTCACACATACAGCCTTCACACTTAAGCAAGTTTCTGCACAAGTCTCAAAAAAAAAAAAAAAAAAAAAAAAAATCAAGCATATCTTTTCAAATGTTTAAATTGAAAATATATCAAACAGCTAAGTCTGGCTTCTGTAGCTTCTTTATATGAATTTGCTTTAAAGTATTCATCAGACATTTTAATGCTATCAACTTAGCAAATAAGGGAAAAAAATGCATTTTTTCACTTGTTAACTTCAGATGTTTATAATCAGATTTAATCCAAAATACAGATCAGAATTCCAAGGAAAAAATACTGTAACTAAAGAGAATTATTCTGAATCAGTATTAATGCCAAGAATACACTGCACTCTTTCCAGCTGTCACTGGGCAGAGGGCGATTCTCGGAGATAGATCATGAGCAACAAATCTTGTTTACTATTTTGATCTTATTAAATTTCCAATAGATATTACAATATAACAAGATAGTAACAATAATACATGAATGTGTTGACTCAGGACTTTTTTTTTTTTAGATCTCAAGCAGGAATGGATTTAGTGTGAAATACTGACTCAGGCTTAATTCAGGTTAAGGCCACAGATGCTTATCCTCCCAGGAGTTACAGTTGTGTGATTTCAAATCCATTCAGATAAAAAATACTAGCCAGAAGTGTGCACTTCTTCAACAATTAAGAGGCTCAAAATAATGATAAGCAGTATATTTGTCAGACCTAGACCAACTGATCTCAATCTACGGATCATCCTGTAGTGTAACTCCATAGCAGTCTATACGGTAAAGGAAACACCACACTGAAGTCGTGAGACAGTTGGCTGGTTTCTCGTCTGGTTTGAAGGCACCTCTTCAGGGGTCAGGTTTCACTGCACTATTCTGTTATGGTACAAATTCTGACAAACTCACAGATAAACTAAACTGCAGTCTGTGGGAGCCCATGAACATACAACTTTATTTAGGTACTTGTTCTAACACCTTATCACAGTTGTGTAGGACCAGCTAAGAGTCATGAATTTTGATGTGCCCAAATACATCATCCAAGACAAGTATTACCTGTTTATGCACAAAAAGTAAAACCCATTATTCTAAAATGTATGTTTCCCCTACATAAGTCTTATCATAGCATTATGGTAACACAGATGGACCTTAAGTAATCTACCTTCTCAGAAGATCCTACAACAGGTAGTTGGGCAAAACAAGAACAGCTTGTCATTCAGAGGGGTTCCTTTCTAAATACAACTGCAGAGCTCTTTCTTGTCAAACTAAGCATTCTGCACCTCAACAAATTTTGCAGATGGAGTTCTGAGATAAATCCTTTAATAGAACATTGTTTATTAAAAGCTAGCAAGTTCTCTTAAATTAACTTTCTTCATCTGTTTATCACACACCTATCCTAATTTTTTATCCCCTCAAATCTCCAATTCAACCCAGTTCAACAGGGTTGCCACCTACCACAAGAGGTCTTACTGTCCCTTCTCCATAGTAAATTTACTTAGGCTCTCCTGCTCACCGGACACTTAAAAGAGGCAATTCCATTTGCTAGTACAGCAGAATGTTATTTTTCGGTGGTTGAGGGGGAGCCTGAATTAGTCTCTAGCAAACTGAGTTGGCTAGAATAGGGATCTAAGAAGTACCAATACAAGCCCACATGTATGGGAAGAGTACAGCCCAGGGATATGTTTCCCTTGTTAATAGGAGGCGATTGTTAGATTGGCACTCTATTATTTCCAATTATAGGAATAAGCAGAATGACTGCTGAACTCCAGAGCTAACAGCCAAATAGCATATTGCTAGTTATAACTAAAGTGACCACTGCTACTGCCATCATCAAATATCTAACTATACCAATATTGTTTACAGAAACCATAAAAAGTTAGTTTCTCAAGCCTGCCACTTTCACATACACATTTAAAGACACTCGAGCCTTCAAAAATAAATGCTTAAGTTGCCTTTAAGTATCTTCTGTAATTCTTGGTCTTGCATAATTTTGTGATGTTAACTATTTTTTGTGAAATTAAATATTAAAACACTGTCTGAAGTACTGAATTAACATGAAGTAAAGATCATATATATTTGATTCCAAGCTTTCAATGAATTTCCAAAGAATTAAGACAAACCACTACTTTGTTAGCAATTGAACTAGTAACCATCAGTCTGGTAAGCAACCAGAAAGTAACTTCCAAACACTAGTTCATCTTTCTACTAATCTTAAAGTTTGAATTAAGGCCCTTGCCGTTGCAAGTGAATTAAGGCAAAGAGACTAAAATCAAGTCAACCCAAGTGTTAAATATTCCATGAACACATTGACAGAACAGTTCTACCCCAACATGGAGAGGGGTGGGGGGAAAAAAAAAAAAAATTAAAAAAACCTGTTGTTCACATCATGAAGCAAGAACAAAGCATATGAAGTAACTGAGCTGTACAGGTATCTGGTAATTAACAAAAATATCAGTTTCAAGCCTGGCACCAGACATGCAATGGTGCTATTTTTGCTCAGATCCATATTTTACCACTCAGTTGTGAAAACCCTTCAGAAGACCAAATTTTCAACTGGATAGTTTCACAACTGTAATTTTACAACAAACGTAGTTTTACATAAAATACAGTCATCACCAGCATGAAGCTGACTAGAAGTGTTTGCAAATCCAGTTTTAAAAGTAAGAAAGTGTCATCAAAAGAGACTGCCATGACCACATAAAAACAAGCTTTGCTATTCTGAAAGGCTTCAGACAAGAAAGAAAGAAAGGATTTATTATCAGTATCATTTCTTTTTCTCTCGTTCACATGGTTTAATTCAAACCAAGTAGCAGTTATATTGTTTAATTGAGCAAATTAAGCATTACAAGCAAAGTTTTGGAAAATTCTAAGGTATATGGGAAGACACTAGGCTCCACAAAGTCTCTGCCTGACAGCATGGAGGGCAGAATGGTAGAATCATAGAATGGTTTGGGTTGGAAGTGACCTTTAAAGGCCATCTAGTCCAACACCCCTGCAAGAAGCATGGACATCTCCAACCAGATCAGGTTGCTCAGAGCCCTGTCCAACCTGGCCTTGAATGTTTCCAGGGATGGGGCATCCACCACCTCTCCAGACAACCTGTGCCAGTGTTCCACCACCCTCAGTGTAAAAATTTTTTTCCTAATATCCAATCTGAATCTACCCCCCTCTATTTTAAGACCATTACCCCTTGTCCTATCACAACAGGCCCTACTGAACAGCCTCTCCCCATCTTTCTTGTAGGCCCCCTTGAGGTACTGGAAGATCACTATAAGGTCTCCCCAGAGCCTTCTCTTCTCCAGGCTGAACAGCCCCAACTCTCCCAGCCTTTCTTCATAGGAGAGGTGCTCCATCCCTCTTATCATCTTTGTGGCCCTCCTCTGGACCCTCTCCAACAGGTTCACACCCTTCTTATGTTGGGGGCTCCAGAGCTGGATGCAGTACTGCAGGCGGGGTCTCACCAGGGCAGAGTAGAGGGTGAGAATCACCTCCCTCGACCTGCTGGTCACGCTCCTCTTGATGCAGCCCAGGATGCGGTTGACTTGCTGGGCTGCAGGCACGCACTGTCAGCTCATGTTGAGCTTCTCGTCCACCAGCACACCTAAGTTCTCGTCCTCAGGGCTGCTCTCAATGTATTCTCCGCCCAGCCTGTGTTTGTGCCTGGGATTGCCACGACCCACGTGCAGGACCTTGCACTTGGCCTTGTTGAACTTCATGAGGTTTGCACAGGCCCAGCTCTCCAGCCTGTCAAGGCTCCTCTGGTTGGCATCCCTACCCTCCAGCGTGTCGATGGCACCACACAGCTTGGTGTCATCAGCGAACTTGCTGAGGGTGCCCTCTATCCCACTGTCCATGTCGCCGACAAAGATGTTGAACAGGGCCAGTCTCAATACTGACCTCTGAGGAATGCCACTCATCACCAGTCTCCACCTGGACACCGAGCCATTGGCCACCACCCTCTGAGTGTGGCCATGCAGTCAATTCCTTATCCATCAAGTGGTCCATCCGTCAAATCCATGTCTCTCCAGTTTAGAGAGAAGGATGTCATGCAGGACAGTGTCAAATGCCTTGCACAAGTCCAGGTAGATGACATCAGTTGCTCGTCCCTTGTCCACTGGTGCTGTAACCCCATCATAGAAGGCCGTCAAATTGGCCAGGCACGATTTGCCCTTAGTGAAGCCATGTTGGCTGTCACCAATCACCTCCTTGCATTCCATGCGTCTTAGCATGGTTTCCAGGAGAACCTGGTCCATGACCTTGCTAGGACTCTGAGCAGTTATAAACTCAGCACAGACTTTCAGTTTCACATTCCTCAGTAATGCTTTCCTAACATTCTGACAATTCTATCTGACTGAAGGACTTTTAAGGGAAGGAACTTGTCTTGATCTTGTAGCTCTGTGCTCATCTCTCTCGTTTTCCCCTTTCAATTCCACATCATGCAGAGTCCATCAATTCCAAAGATTAAAAAAAGGAAAAAAAATAGAAGCATTCAATATTAATTTATAAAACCTTAATTTGTGTGGTTTGGGGTTTTTTTTTGTTGTTGTTGTTTTTTAAAAAATATTTTCCCCCCAAAATTTTAACCTTTTATTTTTGTATGTGCAGGCTATGTTCTGAAGCCTTGCAGGATAGAAACTTGTGTTTTAAGAACATTGAAATTTTGACTTCAGGAGTTGAAGCTCAAAGAACACCAAGTATCATGTAGCTCATTGACAAACTACTAGAGTTGGCACAGTGTTTCTTTTGCTACTTGTTCCTGTCTCTTCATGTACATCCTACCAGTAAACAGAAAATATATTCAGAAATCACGGAACAAACACATTCAGAAACCAACACTTCAGTTACCCTATATCCCTTTTTCTGCACTCTCTCATCTATTAGAGCAACAAAACAAGAAATTTCCTTTTTCAATCATAGTAAAAATTCCACTTGTTACAAACAGTAAGATAAAACAGCTACAGATGTATTTTTAAACACATCTGTCACTACAGACTGGAGGAAAATTTAAAAACATGTATAGAAAGAGCACAGTACAGATTGCCTTGAAGGACACTCAAAAAAAATGAAGAGAGGAGAAAGGTCCAGAGAAACAATGAGGAAACACTAATGAGGAAAAAAACTTCACATAGCAGACACTTAGTTTAAACTGCACACTTTTGGAGGGGTACAGGTGAATTAATAATGCCTACTAGAAACAGTCTTAGACTACCCTTTAACTTGTGTTATTGATATATATACTACCAAATACTCTTTACAACCAGAAGGTCCCCAATATAGAAGTTCATCTGCCTAAAACAACTTGCTTGTCCCGTTCTCAGAAACTGCATCTGCTCTTGAAAGATAATTTTACTAGCTCCTATGCTAAAAAAACTCTTATCTACTTCAAAACATAGCATGATCTTAAGACTCATAGCTCAGTCTGTCCCCCTCTAATTCCAGCAGTCTTCAACATTTTATATTTCCTTCTCTCAGTCCAAGAAAGAAGTGACTGAGCTGCCAAAAGAAAATTGCCTCAGCAGCTACCTACACAAACTTGGGTGATTAATTTAACATGTAAGGACAACAAAGTTGTGGGGGCTTTTTTTGTCAAAGAAAGAAAAAATAAATGTAAACAAACACAATCATAAGCAAGAAAAGAGGAGCAAAAGTCTCAACAGATTATCAAAGAAGACCCACCCACTCACACACAGTTGTACAGTCTGATGTCCCTGACTCGCTATTTCTCAAATACTGATAAAAGCAAATGTCTGTTCTCCATGCATGACATTATTTGTGTGCTGCTTATTTTTACCTTTAATTATGCTACCAAGACATTTAAGTAATTGTATTGTATATATCTGAAAACTATACATGGCCTCTTGACAGAGCAAGCATACTTAGAACATCACTATCCCTAAGTGCTAAAGAAAGAAGGAAGAAATTTAAAAAAACCCTCTCCTTAGGAACATGTGTTATCTCCAGGCTTCTTTAAAAAAAAAAAAGTATCTACTGGTGATGAGAAACTACCAATTCCTTTCCCTCATTTAAAAAGCGAAGAAAGAACCTTGAATCAGTACTATCATGAGATCTGATTCTGATCATAAAAGAAATTAAATGAACCATTTAAGCCTAATTAAAAACTAATTTGTTCAGAATAACAGGGCACAAAATTAGGTTCTCCAGCTTTTCTAAGAAAGTAGTCACCGTCTTCCTCTTTACACCTTTCACATACAGCATACTTGTTTCTGCTCAAGAGCAACTTCAATTAAAATGATTCATTACAGAAAATACCACTTTGAAACACTCATACTACTATCCCAAAAATAAAGTCAGTATATTAAAATGTTTCACATATGAATTAAAGTATACCACTTAAAATTATTATGCATGTCACAGCCTAAACCTTCATCAAACTGAAAAACAGAAGTCAGAAAATTATTTCTTTTTGAAATGCAATGGTTCTTGAGGTACAAAAATGACTGTCTAAACCAATCAGTTTTCTCTTATTTCAATGAAGCAAAAGTAGATTTGTTCTAAAGGGGGCAAACATTTTTGGTTATTTTCAGGATTTTGGGAAAATTTCCATGCAAGAGTTTATTCAACAGCAAGCTTAAATATATAGTGTAACAATCAAACATACGATTAAAAGATATGTCTGAAGATCAAATTGAACACATCTTCAGTTTTGTGCACTGCTGTACTTCCTTTTACCCATACTTTCCTGACAAAATGACTACAGTTATTAAAAAAAGTGCTTGAACTTTCCTCACTTGGCTTACAATCAAAATTAAACTCTCCTTTTTTTCATTTTGTCACACGTCAAAGTTTTTCCAGTTACCTTTGGAATTGGCATAGTAGGACAAGTCTCAAGGTAGGCAATAAATAGATAATAAATAGGACAGTATCACCTATCACTACTGACTAGCAAAGACAGTAAAATGTGTGACCTCTATCAGGCACTTAAGTAGTGATGAGAAAGTCCCACGTCTTATTTCCCACAGAAACAGACGCAAGCAGAAGGTAAGGTCTGAAGCAACTGGACAAGTGGGCATGTAGTCAGATAATGAAACAGCTAAATATCATGAGCTCCAGGATCCCTCTTGTTCCCTAATCATAAACCAAGTAACTTTAAGGGCAACTTCTATGCCCTTCTCATTTGCACTGAGTGATTCACCTTGAGAACTACCTCAGTTTATTTCATGAACTTTGAGATTTAATTTCCCAGCCACCTCCAAGCTATTCTCTCCTGGTCATAGAACAAAAAGGATTGTGTCACACACACTTCTACTTCTGGGCTGGTTGAATATTTTCTCTTCCATTCTTCCTCTCATTACAAAACTCAAACAACTTCTTCAATTCATAAGAGAGGTGTCACTGGTAAATCCAGTGTTTACCTAAACAGCTACTGAAAGCCAGACTCTGGTAAAAAATAAATTCCTTTTTCATCTTAGAGACTTGACTTGTTTACTAATATATTGTTTATTCATAATGTTTCAATGACAGTAAGGCTGGGTATTTCAGCCACTCCTTAAAATGCAGTTCCAAAACAATTCAATACTGCCACTGTCATTCCTCCTGCTCCCAGGCACGCACTCCCCCTCTCCCTCCCGTGATCTAAGCCAACGCTGGCACTTATCTGATCCTGCAGCAAGCCAGTTCACTGAGCAAAACCGAGGGGGTGGGGGGAAGTAGTGTTAACTTTCTGCTAGTTTAAGCTTCGAGTCAGATGAACGTCAATGTGAATACAGAGAAAGGAACAGAGCCAACTTCCACTGATTTACAAATCACATCCTTAATTTTTCCTGAAGGCAATCTCAGAGAAGGGGAAAAAAACCCCAAACAAACAACAAAGGTTGTACTCAACTCTAGAAGAGGCTTTTCTGATTTTACATTATCTTAGCACTGGAATAAATATTTAGGAAGTTAAACATCTAGCCCAACCACACAAGGCCATCTCTGACAGCTGTTATAAACAAACAACAATGTGGGCCTGTAGGGTAAGAGGAAGGAAGAGACATATAAGTTCTACAGAAGCAACACAAAAAGGGTTAATAACAGTAAACCACTTCCTTCAGTAGTTAGCAGCTAACTGGAAACAACTGTGTTGAAGACAGCACCTGAAGTGAGAGCAGGTGGAGAAGTTTCAGAAAGTGGTAGGACACTACCAAAGGGAAGCTACCACCAAGAGGTAGGAAGGAAAGACCTTCAGCTATTTAACACAGCACCATAAAGAAAATAATGGCCACAGAAGTCCCTTTTTCTGTCTATCTTTTTCTCTAGAAGGGGAATTGAGGCCCTTGGATATGAAGGGTGCTCTTATCAGGAAGAGGCCTACAGCTGGTCTGCCACAGTTTTAGGCTAACAGAGCTTGATTTTGTATCTAAGTGTTGTTATCTTCACCTGTGAAACTACACTGACAGAAGGTCCTAGGGCAGCAGAGGACTTACTGACAGAATAGCTGCCAGGGAAAAGGGGGCAAGAAAGAAGCATGGCTATAGAAACTAGTTTTCTCTTTCTTCTCTCTTAGTTCCCAAACTAACATATATAAGGACAAAACCAAGACTACCCTTGCAATATTTGGGAGGAAGCCTCTAGTTTCTACTTATTTTCTGTCAATTTCATAGTAGTAGGGAAAAATAAACAAAACTCCATTAACCTCGAAAAAAGTCTACAGCAAGGTGAGGTAACAGACACTGATAGGCAAGCGTCAAATAGAAATACACACGGTGGTGCCAATACAACTTATTTTTCCCTGTTACTTTTCTTCAAGGAGCATATTTTATATACAAGAAGGGAAAAGTAACAGACAGATGTCTAAAGAGCTGTTCCTCTAGCTCCTAATTATTTTTCCATACTTAGCTTCTTCTAGAATAAAATACAGATTCCCTACCAAGGAACTGATAATACATAATTTTAAAATTAGCTATTTTTCCCCTGAGTTTCCCATGTTTCACTATGAACTTTCTTCAAAGAAGAGAAGAATGCTACTTGTTCTCCAGCCTTCTGTAAAGGAATGACAGATGCGATCGCTGCTGCACTTGCTGCTATGTAAGGGACTAACACCACTGACCCCTCTTCTGCACTTTACTCCACATGGTATTCAGGGAGAGGAGATTTAACAAGGGAAGGGCAGAAGAAAGCTGGGAAGAACAGAAATGCCTCCAGTATTCAAGGCTTCTCAATACATATTGTTTCCTGCTGTTATTACCTTCAAAAGATGGCCAATAATCCTTTTACAAGTTAACATACCTTCTACCTTTTCTACTTTAAACAATACCTCCTTAGAAAGACCTGCACATCAGATACAGACTAACAAGACAGTTAGATACTCAGAAGGGGAAAATTAAAAATAACTTGCTCTGAAAAAGGCAGATGAGGAAAGTAACAGAGGGAAGTTGAGAAAGAATAGAAAAGACGCCTCATAGCACAAGGCAAGCAAAGAGCTTTTAACCTAGTAAAGTCCTCCAGTTTGTCACATTGCTTGGGAAGAAAAGAGACTCCCATAACAGCAGCAAGACTAAAATCCACATTTAAAAATACAGAACATTTGTAACTAAGATTCTGTCCCCATCTTATCTCTATTCCAAAGACCTTTCTTGCAAGCTATGGACAGGGAAGCAGATGGAAAGTGCAGAAATGAAACATTGTTTAAAAAGCTAGAAATGAAGATTGCACTATCACCTAGCAGCAAAAACTGAAAACGGCTCTCTCTGAAACAGACATATACGTATTATTAAACTACAAAATCTAACAAACCTGCCAATATTTTGATATATTAACACATGCCAAAAATAAACAAAAGTTAATGTTTAACTAATTACTAAAATTACAAATTTTGTTATTCACAGGTGGATTTTTTTATTTGAAAAGTGAGATAATTTCCCACTCCCTTTATTAACCACTTAATCTTCCCACTCAGATTTTGACCTTCCCTGTGTTTTCTGGATATTATATCACCTTAAAACCTTTAACCAAGAAATTAGCTCCATTTTATCTTTCTCTTTACAACTGGAGTTAAACACCGAAAATACAAAAAGTATTAAGTATTCTTAACATACAGTTACGAAGAATCATTAAGCCTCAGTGTTTATCTTCTAACCACAGATATAACCAGACATCGGTATTTTCAGGAAACTAGAGAGCTGAGATCCGATTTTATAAAAACAAATACTAAACAACTCCATGAAGGAAAAGCAACTCTGCTAGTCTGGACAGCTCTTTGCAACTTAGATATATTAATACATTTCTTGTATTTGCAACAAAGATAAGAGGCCTGTTAACAGAAGTAGATGGACTTTTGAAAGATAAGATGAACAATGTCACGCAGATAAAGTGGCAAATGATTCGTAACTATTATACTTAGCTTCCTATTTCAGAAGGATTCAATTGTTCACCGACTCCAATTTTCTAATGCTTGTCCTGCAAAAATTCTAAGCTATGGGTTACAGGCAGGCATAATTTAAAAATGCAGATGTGGACTTTTCACAGGAGCTGGCAAGAACAAAGGTATTAAAAAAAAAAACCAAACTGTTGTGCTTCAATTTTGTGATAAAAGCACATTTTTTTTTCACCATAAATTAATAGCAAAGTAAGTATTGTTCCTCCTTGTTGCATATAGTTTAATTCTCACAACAGGTTCAGAAAGGATAACAAAGCAGTGACAATAAATTCTTAAGTCCAGAAGGTAAACACAGCTGCACTGCTAGGCTTCTCCTAAATCAATTTAAAATCCTACTCAATACATGCACATCAGAAAACAAAGCTATCAGAAAACAAAGCTATAGCCAGAGAAGCTGTACTGCAACAGTAAAATGTGAAATGAGAAAGCGCTTTTTGAAATCAGTGAGTTTTGACAGGCTGAGTAGTCACTGCAGGCATTCTGTAACATTCATTCTGCAACATTCATTGACATGACAGTGTAAGGTGATGACTGCGCTTATCACAAACAGGCAGCAGCTTGAAATCACACAGACAAAGCTAAAACTTCAAACCAGAAGACAACTGTTTTTAACTTAACAAGACCCAGTGCTAGTATAACTCTGGGTATTTTCCTAGCTAAAGTATTTTTTTCAGTATGAACTATATTATGTTGAGTCAAGTTGCAGGTCTCAAGATCTCACTTGCGTTGGCAAGAATTTTCCCACTCATTGATGGGGAGTGGAAAAAACATTCCTTAGAGTTGCCATTGGCTCTACACCGAAGAAACACAAGCTACAGTTTGGCCTGTTCTTTTGGCCAGTTTCAACAGGAAGGAAGCCTGTAGCTCCATCAACTCTGCTAACACCATTAGGTGATACTTTGACTTTAAGATACTCTCTGTTGCAGGGCATTTACTTGAAACTAAAATTCACAAGAAAAAGATTAAGCAAAACCAATACAATAAATACAACCAAGAAACAAGAAAGAAGTAATGTCACTTACCTATATAAGGCTTAAACACTTGTGTTTTGCACAGCATTTGGTATACAGATTGACATTTACATTAAGCTTTAGCTTGAAAAAGCTGTTAGTATCTGCCAACCTAGACTCTGAACATGCAGGCCAGACTGGCAACTGCTGTTATGTTCCAAAGTCCACCAAAACCTGCAATTTAAAGAAAGAGAACACCTACACACTAATTTTAATTTACTCTAAATGAAGCTTTATATTCACTAATACAGCTGAACAACAGATTACAATTGAAAAGATTCACCAGTTTCCTCTCACAACCATTAAAGGTTACAAAAGGCTCTAACCCTAGGCCAGCTCACATTAACGCTCCCCTGTAGTACACAGGTGAAATAGGAATATCTCTACAAAACATTGCTATCCCATTTTAACCACACCTTTCCTCAAATGCCAACATCTGCTGCACCTCTCTTCTAAATTATTCTCTCCATCTTTCTCTCTTTTTCACAGTTTACATATCTCTTTGCAATTATGCTTATCTACTAGACACACTTCCACCAGTTTCAATGGGACCTGAATGTCCTACTCCATTGCAAAACTGGACTACAACATTTAAAAACTAAACACCTTAGAAAAACCTAGCCATTTCTATTGACAAAGAGAAGACTGCTAGGATTCTTACAAGCATTATCACTTAAAGTTCACTAATTAAAACATGCCTGTTGAAAGGATTTAAGATGTCTTGATTATCTTCAGATAACAGGAGAAAGATTACTGTTACCATCTTTCACCCAAGTAGGACACTGGTGAAGATTTCACACAGTGGCAGAATCCATGTATGTGGGTTCTGTGGTGAAGTCAGTTGAACTAGTTCCTCTCCCACTTTTTGAAGGGCTTGTAATTTGCATCATTTTGGTGATTTAGCTGGTGACCCTGTAAACAGCTGCAGTGCCAGTGGGCAGAGACAAATTCTTCAACTGGTCTTCCTGCCTGTCCGTCATAGCACCGCTCTTAGGTCTACAGTTTCATGAGAGGGTTTCTTCATCAACAGTATCAGCTTTATAAACTCTTCTCTCTTCTTCTACTTCTTCGCCATACCTCAGTTTTGCAGAAAAACCTATTTGTGGGATCACACTGTAAACCACACCAGTGAACTAAGGGGAAAGGATGACACTGTCACTGCTGTAGTGCAAAACATTCTACTCTGTGTGAAGTTATAGGAAACTACTGAACTGCTCTAACAGCTCCTCAGCACCAAGGGGTTAGTCTCATTCCACAAGATCACCTCAGGCAGTTAAACAGCAATTAACTTTTTCTGGTTAGTTTTCTAACCTCCAGTACATAGACTGACCTGGCTCACAGACAGATGAGACAAGTACCAGAAACCAGCTGCTTTGTGTTAGAGAAAGAAATCTTCCCTGTTCAAACTGACAGACTGGTCCTCGATGCTCACAAATGCTTGCATTTTTCAATTTTTTTTTGCTCTAAACTTGCTATCTCAAAGCTGGTTTGTTATACTACTCCATGAGTATTTCATTTATGCAGAAATACTGACAAAAGAGTTAAAGCATTCCTGGCATGGCAGCAAAGGCATACTTTGTATCAATAAACCAAAACTACTCAGCCAAGGCAAGGTTGAAGCTCTTGCAGAAAAATTTTGCATGTGTAACCGCTGCTACACTAGCAACCTCTGCATGCACTCAGCTACATCATTGAAAGATGACACTCCTTCATGCATCCAAAATGATGCAGCCATGTTGGTACCATTCACAGCTTTGACGAGACCTACCTCACCATAAGAATGAAGATAACAGATTATCATATTTTTTTTTTCCTCTGCAGTTTGTGTATCAAAGCACTACTAGGAGAACTGATATTTTTCTTTCAGTCTGGAAACCACAGGGGTTTTCAACCCCATGCAGGGGAAAAAAGAAACAAATAATGGGTCTTTTCTCTCAACCTTACTGCTTAAGACATCACCTGCTAGAAACAAGAGACTGGAGAGAACAGAAATTTCCACAATCTGAATAACAGTTCTCTCCTGCTGCTTACAGTTTATTTTACTCTCCTTCACTAGATACTGTGGAAGAAGAATCCAGAAAGTGTTGCACTTTAGGCCTGCGAAAGGAAGATCAAAAAGTGCTTTTTGTAGAGGAGCAGGAACTAATTATTTAGCAACCTGTTTTACATACACATTCATGCTAAGTCTTAATTCAGACACGCAACAAAGTAAGTTATATTAAGTTATATTGCTAGTGGTCAAATTTCTCCTTGTATTCAACTCATTTTACAAAAAAAAACAAAAAAAAACAAACAAAAAAAATTGTTCTCATTCTGACTGAAGTCCCAAGTGTAAGCATCATAGTTGTAATCCGTTGTGACACCTTTCAACAGAATTCCCAGCTTTGATACACCTACCTCTACCCTAAGCAGCTACCAATGAGTACAATCTGGTGAGTCTAACTCAAGTTATTTCATAATTACTGTATGAATTGTTCAGACAAATCTTAAAAGTCAAGTGTCAAAACAGCTAAATGAATTACAGCTATTAAAGACAGTTTTAATTCTTTTTTAAGATTGGCACACTTTAAAATGACTGAAGAACAATAGGCATAATAAATGAAAGGTAACAAATACTTTCCTAAGTGTCTTAATCTAATTCAATATATGCATCTTGGTAAACAAACTTTATTATTCATGAGACTGCAAACTCTTCCGGGACTGACTTATTTAATAAATATTTATACAGCGCCTTTCACAAAAGCACCTAATCCAAGTCAAGCTCTCTAGCCAACACTAAAGCATAAATAAAATATAATAATCTAGTATTGGCAATTATTCCAGCAAGACAATTTAAAATACACAGCTTAAGAAACACACACACACAATCTTATCCCCATTTACCAAAGACAAGACCAATAATTTAAAATAAAGGGAATACGACACCAAATTCTTTAACTGAAGCAGCTGCATAAGCCAGTGTGAAACATACTGCTTTGTACTTATCAACCTAAAATGTCTTTTTAAGCATACTTCTGCTGAGCCTCTGGAGATTCCCTGTTCCCAGGCTTAAACCTGATAGATTAAAGAAGGCTCTTTAAGAAAGATAACCTGTAATTCCCTTCCAAAAAACAAACACTTGTCCAACACATTGAAAGTAGCAGTTTGAACCAGTTGAATGAATTGAAAAAAATCCAAGTACAGGACTCATGACACTTTCTTTTTCTCCCATTCTCTCAGGAAAGCCTAAATGGAGCAGGGGCAAACTTAGCAACCAATACTCTGAAGAAGAAATATAATGAGAAAAAAGTGACAAGCATTGAACTGGTCTCTTCAGGAAGAAAAGTTTCCAATAAGAAAGATTAGAACAAAAAAGAATGCCAAAGAGAAGTATAAACAAGAGTGCACTCCTGTTTCAATTGTAAAGAATAGATCACACATTGCATAGGTAAGGGAAAGGGAGAGTGAAGAAAGGAACCAACACATCTCCTCTTTTCCATCTCACCTACAAATATTATAGGATGCCAGTAAAAAAAGGTGGTTGGAGGAGATAAAATTCTGCATGGGACAGATTTTTAAAGAGTCAAGAAAAAATAAACAGAAAAAAATGAGTGCTGTAAAAAGACAGGGAAGTTCTGTAAGAAGAGATACCTACCACAGCTAGGAATACCACTCAGGAGGTGGAGAGTTTTCTTAAAGATTTAAACACAACATGAATTGACAAAGGATACAATTACATGCCACATTGTAGAACTCAGTTTTTAAGTACGTGCCTTTTTTTTCCTATGTAGGTGAAACAGTTCATAATTTTTTCCACCTGGGGAAAACAGGCTTAGGACTTACTCAGGAAAAGACTCCTCTGCATTTCTAACCTTCAGTATAAAGTAGAAATCGATTTCCCCTCTAAATAGCTCCAGGAAAATAGACAATTTATCTGGATGTACATATTAGTCATAGCTTCTGAGGCACCGTGTCAGTAGTAAGTATGAATGTCTCATGGGGTGGTTAGGTTCTGAAACTTACTGTATTTTTTTTTTCAGTTAGTTTACCCTGCTGAAAAAGAAAGGCATTCTGACAACATATTGATAAACAGATGGATCAACAAATTATTATTTTTTTTTCACACATATAATGCAATTTCCTTTGAAAAATTAATTCTAAAGCCCTTGCCTCAACAGCCTCTAAGAATTTTCCTAAGAATTACTCCCTAAATACATTTATGCTTGAACTTTCTACAAGCCACCTATGAAAATACCTGATAACAGCAAAGCCTCTTCTTGAGCAGTAAAGATATGCTGCAGCAAATAAAACAAAAAGTTTTTCACATGTCTGATAGTGACTTCTTATCCATTTCTACTAGCATTATCTACAAAATAGAGGTATACCAGATATTTATTTCAAAATTCAATTAACTTCATTAAATCTTTATTCTGTAAGAAAAAGCAAATAATTTCAGGCTTATTAAAACAATTTGATATTACCATGGCTCATCCTCACAGATAAATCTATTAGACCTGGGAGTACATTAAATATACCATTGCATGTGACAGCCCACAGAGGCATGACCAAATGATACTATTAGCATCAGACAAATATCTAACTCAGATTATCTAAAGAAACTGTAACTATATAGGATGTAACAATAAAATGTGGCTTTTGATAACACATTTTGAGAATAACATGTATTTCTTCCTAAGTAACTCCTCCCTTACTTGTGCATATTCTTGCCCGGTGCTGCTACATGCACTGTGTCAACCTAGGTGTTAGGGCAATCATGTGGAATCTGACCCATACAAATATATACATGCAGCCACAGAAGAGGCTCTGTATGCATGGAAGAAACAGTATCACCAAACATTTAACAGCCACCTCACCCTAAAGAGTAGTCAAAAGTGTGCCAGTGTTACAACACAACCTTAGCAGCCCAAGAATCTGCTCAGCTACCTTATGCATCTCACCTTTTTTTTTTTTTTCTTTTCTTTTTTTTTTTTTTTTTCCCCT
>JAAGAY010144287.1:0-29898 GCA_011801015.1 Ardeotis arabs | reverse complement strand
GGGGCTTATGACTTATGCGTGGGGAGTGAGAAACGGTCTCACACTATCTCGAAGGAATGATTAAAAGGAGCAAGGATTCAAAACAGGATGACACTCATCACGTAAATCTCCTCGCTAAAGGAAAACAGATAGTTAACAAGGACATGAATCAGCCCAAGCTGATGAGAACATCGCAAGCTTGCAGGATCATCACAATCCAGGCAAAAGGTGAAAAGTACACTGCGAGGAAGACCTACGGCCTTCCTCCCAAAGACCACCGGAGACCCCTGCCCACAATTTTTGAGAGAATTTGCGCAAGCGCGAAGGATTGATAAGCTAATTAGCATACGAAGCGGGAGTAGGCGGGGTTAGGTAATGAATATGTATAGGCGGCAATTAAATATGCATTGTTTTATTGTATAAAAATGGGACGGTTTGCCACCTCGGGTTATGCACGTTTGTGGTGGAGCGATCCCCCGTGCATCTGCGCGCAATAAACATACCTACTTTATAACTTTCGAGTTATAGAGTCCATTTCCGTACGTCAGTGAGACGAAGAGAGTTATGAGTATCACCTAAGCTAATGATGTTTGTTCCAAGCAAATTATACAGACATTGTATTTCAAACATTCAACAACAAAATTATTTTGTTTCCATTTGGGCTATGAAGGGAGGATTACTGCTGCTTCACCATAGTCCCATATCCTGTTTCTTGTGATACCCAGGCTATTCGTATGTCTAATTCTTGGAATTGTTCATTTAGTATCTAAATGCTTTAACATTCCTTGTGGCCGTAACTGAAAATAGATTACCAATAGAGTTTTAATCGCTATTATAGTATGTCATTTTTCTGGCTAGACTCCTTAAGCTTGTCAGCCTTAAACTCCTTAAGCTTGTCAGCCTTAGCTTTGAATGAGAAAAACATAAAAAAATTACGGTACCATCTACTGTGTACCACAGTGTGTACAACAAACATATGAATCAACAGCAAACAAAAATTTCTTGGAGCCAGCATTTCCATTAGTCTGATCTTTTACAGTAATGTGCAAAGATTTGGGAGTCAGTGCTCAAAATTACATTGCAGGTTGACCATGCAAAGACAGTTTAGAGACAGTTCTCCCTCTTTACTGCTCCAAGGTAATTCCATTGTCAGTAGGTCCATCTTTGGAACAACTTTAGGATCATGTTGATGCTCACAGTGGATCAAAATTGGACCAAATTCAAATGCAACTCAATGTATATCAGCTCACCAAACTATAAGCATGTTATGTGATGCCTTAGTGCTTACATTTAGACCTACTATGCTTTCATAATTCAGAGCATTTTGGAAACCCATAAACAGATAGACCTGCTTTACTCTGTGCTTGTTTTCATGTCCATTATTTGTGCAAAGCAGTCTCAGGTTCCAAAGTTAATAGATGCCTGTGACAGCCTTAGACTCATTGCTTTCCCTGTCACTACCACTCTCTCAGATTTTGACCTCCTCACTGAATGGGATTTTTACGATTTACCAAAAACCAGCAAGTGTAACAGTATGTGACTTTCATCTCCATTTTAGTTTGCCTTCCGTTCTTTCTTATTTCTCTGCTACGGATGTGTATGTTTTATCTGTTATATGCCCATCTGCAAATCCCTTAATCTTCTAGGTTTCTGTTTGGCTCTTTTCTGTATTACAGAAGCTGTGCTTAATCTTGCCTGCCTTTAAAGAAAAAAAAAAACAAACACCAAACTGTCTTAACTCTCTTCTGTCTCTTTCCCAGGATGGAACTTTTTCTTCACAAGGACTAATCTAAACCAGTTTAAGCCGCTATAAGCAATTAAAAATGAAAGGCTTAATGTAAGTCTCATTTTGATTTTGTGTAATTTCTGAATTTACCACCTATTACTCATCATTTTTTGTTTCTCATATCAGAGCCCTTGAATGTTCAGTATTCTAGATAGTACTCCATTCAGCTACCACCTCTCAGTTTCAATTAAAACAGCTTTTGACAGCTTTTGACAAAATCTCTAATATCTCCCAAGAGAAGTACCAATGAAGTGTCATTTTCTTGGTCTTTGTTATCTTGGCATGTGGACACTTAAAATATTCTATTTGTGGGATACTAATTCAGACCCCACATAATTTTCTTCCTTGGATTTCTGTTCTTGCATTAGAATGTGCAAAATCTTCAATCTGGACAGGGATATTTACTTTGATTTAAGAAACTTGACTGTTTAGCAAAAAGGAATTTGAAGTCTTCTACACTTATACCAAATTTGTAAGACCTGGGAAGACTTCTTTTTTTTTCCTGGTATACCCTTCCTATGTGTCTCAAAACTGTATCAAAAGTGATATCCTGGGATGGGAGAGCCATCCTTTCCCTCCCCATTGTGTATGCCCTGCTTTTTGTGAGAAAGAGGTGTGTGGACTGGAAGGATGCAACAGTGCATGTCAGCCTGCTACCTGTGCAGATGAATAATGGTAAAGGCCGCTGGGACACACAGTGCTGACCTCCTCGGTCTAGCCCATTGATTAACCTCCTTACTAGTAGCCTTGTTTTGAAGCATGTTATGCTGTGCACCAACTACCCATCAGGGATGCAGCAAAATTGCAAAGTTGGTTCTTTGATGTCAGGTCAGTCAAACTCCTCTGTGGACTCACCTTCCTTTGCCTTCCCTGCTTCAAAACATGCTGCCCACATATTTCATTTCTGTATGAAAGGCAGAAGAAAGTATCTGCAGTCATCCCTGAAGCTAATGAGCTATGGAAAGCAATCACATAAATTTAGAACTATCCAGTCTTAGGATACACTACCTTTTGCCTTTCCTTTTGGCATAGAAACCCACCCAAACAGACAGCTTCAGTTTCTCCCACTTTCTGAGCATTTCCAAACAGTGTCAGTGCTAGAGCCTAAACCAGTTCATCTTCCTCTCACAGTGTATTCATTCCTTCTGCCCTTTTTCTGTTTGTACTGAGGACTTCGGTGTTTGACCACAACTAGAGAGTAGGTTCCTTGTGCTGAAAAGTCAGTTGCTTTATTCTGCCCAAGTATCAGAGGGTTATGCGTAACAGGAACCATGAAATGTTTCACTCAGTTTCTTGCTTTAAAGAGTTAGTCCCCAATTTCACATGTATGCAATAGTACAATCATGTAACAAAAAATGTAGAAGGTTGCCTTAGATACAGCTGGGAAATTAATCCCATTTGCTTTGAAAAATGATGAAACCAGTTTGATTTTACAATGTTTTGCTTGGTTTCAAACTTAACAAGCAATAACATTTGAGAAGGTTTAAGAGCCTTCTAACATAAAAACCACTTGAATTTAATCTAGATATTATTGCATGCTCTTGTTGAAAATGTCTGTGTAGTCTGAGATTACCTTAATTATTCTCTTGCTCATTTTATCAGAGATTCCTAAAGCACACAAGAAACCCTAGTAGCATTACAGAATGTTTTCTTTAACTGCTTTCTAGAGGTGCTTAGCTTCAGTTGTCATATCTTAACTGCCAGCAGCTCCACCCAACACAAGCAGGATCCAAAGTTTGGAAGTGTTCCTTGGAAACTTTCAGATTGTGTACTTAGCCCTGCACGGGAACTAAATGTTACTTTGCCCTTGAGCAGGACCATGGTTCCTCAGCATTCAGGGGCTGATAGTCAGGAGCCTTGACTCACCAGGGCCAAAAACTGCTCAGTCAGCCTGGCCCGCAGTGCCTGAAGGAGCTCAGGGAGCATTTGGTTGCTTCTGTGGAAGGCAGCACCTCCCTCTGTGGTCATGTGTTTGAGAGGGACCATTTTACATTCAAAAGTAGCAGTGGCAGAACATTCAGAGTCTAAAAGGTGATATTTTGCTTTTAGATGCTTAAGATGTAGCAGGGAATATATATCACAGGAAAAAGGGAAAGAAGTTTGGCAGAAGCTGGAGCTATTGCTTGCCCTTTATGAGCTTTATTAAATTCCCCTCGTTGGTCAAAAATTTCAAGAGAGACTTCTCTTGCCTGCAGTAACTGCCTAGACTGATCTGAACCTGCAGGAATGTATAGTTTCCAGTGAGGTACCCACACTGCACATGGATAAAATGAGACTTTCAAAGGACAAAGGAATATGTGCTTTTATTAAATGCACAAACGCCACCATCATTTTTGGCATGTGACAGCATCCATCGATCAGTTCTAAAGCCATATGGCTGTTGGCTGGAAAAAACTAACATCTTGATTTGTTGATGGTGCTTTTTTTACTACAGCTCTAATATATATTTCTTCATTCTAAGAGTATTTTTGTCCACAATAAATTGTTTATATATGCCTTTTCTTAGAATTTCTTCTCCAGCAATCATTTGTTTTCAGAAATAAACTAAACTCTGTAGAATTTTAAAAAACAATGAAAACAAACCAGAAACACTTGGATTCTTCACTCTGCTGATTAGTTGCTCAAGTTTATGCTCAATTGCTGTAAGTTGCCTAGGCTATAAGTTATGATTGTTAAATTTCTGCTGCTCTACTGAAACTACTGGACCAAACCTGGTACTATGCCATTTTATATCAGCAGAGAATTCAGCATAATATCCTCAAATGATTCTTTTAACAGTTTGACTTCCATTTAATCAACACAGAAAAAAAGCAGGACAGTTTAATAAACACATAGAACACCAATATTATGAATAAAATAATACAATTTTGTATTAAAACTCATGTAATTGAGTTATGTCTGTTTACTAGATTTCTGCCAAAAGCTGTCAGGCAGCAGAATGCTTTGCAGTAACAGAAGCATAGCAGTTTTAAGTTGTCAAGGAGTTTGATGCAGCTACTCCATGGGGATATTTACATAAATGAATTATGTGAAGCGATTTTTGCTATAAAAAAAAATTCAGAAACTACAGACAGTTTTTCCATTGTCTTTCTCCTCTCTATTTCCTTCACTTGCAGATTCATTATTAAAGTTGAAAAGCAATTCTCTCTATTTCTTAGCTATTATGATGAACATTTAGAGCAGGGAGAGAATTTTTTTGATGAGACAAAGACAGCTGTGAACAATAAAAATCAATGCTCATACTTATAATGCAGCTTCCTCCCCTGCACGTGCCATTAATTTGCATTTTGATCTAGGTAGGGATAAAGTAAAATTGCTGACAGCTTTGTCTTCAAAATCAGACAGGGGGGTATCACAGAAAAGAACCTGGCCAGATTTCCATGTACCTTGCAGCAGTGGGAACATCACGCTGGGCTCTGTTTTCACAGTCAGAGAATCTGTAGAAATTATGGTGGATGAGTGCCATTGAGAAGATTCTGATATAGCAGAGCTCTGTTAAAATACTGACATTCCTGAGCCCTTGAAGAAGAAAATATCAGCTTGATATAAAAGTACATTTCAAGTTCTCATCCATTTAAATTGAGGTTTACCATATTGAAGTCTTTTCTTCAAGCAAGAAGACACACCACTTCAACCATGAGGCCACAGAATCACTGGTCCTCTTGTTCAAGTATCCAATCCCTTGCTCAAAGCCAGATCACACTGAATTCAGCCCCAGCTGCTCAGAGCTTTGTCCAGTTAGGTCTCAAGGTCTCTGAGGAGGGAGATGCCACAGCCTTTCTGGGCAGGAAACCTGCTCCAGTGCTTGAGTATCCTTCTGGTGAAAATGCTTTCCCTGTGTTTGGTCAGAACCTTCCCTCCTAATTTCTGACCGTTCTTTCTCATCTTCCCATTTTGCATCACTGTAGAGAGCTTGGCTTCATCTTTTCAGTACTTTTATCATAGGTACTGGAAAGTTGCTAGTAGCAAAATGGCCTTCTCTTGTACAAGCTGAACAAACCTATTTCCCTCAGCCTCCACTTGTACCTGTGCTCCAGCCCCTGACCATCTTGGTGGCACTCTACTTCACTTGCTGCAGTTTATCAATGTCTTTTTTTGCACAGAGGGAGTTCCAAACTCAATGTGGTATTCCAGCTGTGATCTAACAAGTGCTGAGTAAAGGGGAATGGTTACCTTCCTTGATCAGCTGGCTATGTTCTGCTTAATACAGTCCAACTTGCTGTTAGCTTTACCTGCTGCCAGAGAGCACTGCTGACCCATATTTAGGTTGCTATCTACCAGGACTCCCAGGTCCTTTTCAGCAAAGCTGCTAAGCAGCCGGGCAGTGTCCTGCCTGCAACAATGCAGAGAATTGGTTCTGGGATTGGATCATCCCAGATACAGGACTCTGCATTTGACCTTTTTGAATTATGTGAATTCCGTGTCTACCCATTTCTGTAGTAAATTTAGGTCCCTCTAATGGCTGCCTTGTATAGTGTATCATCTTCTCCAGCAGTCTCGTGTCATCCAAAGTATTGGTGAAGATACAAAACAGGAGAATTCACAGGATAGACCTCTGAGGAAATCCATTTGCAACTGATTTTCCAGTAGAGAACATTAGCCACTACCCTTCTGACCCAGGCAGTTTTTCAATGATCTAATCGTACATCCACCCAGAAAATGAGATTCCATCTTGGATACCATGGAAGATGGTGTCAAAATGTCCTTGCTAAAGCCAAGATAGACAGCATACACAGCTGTTTGCTCATCCTCACTTCTAGCCATTTTATTGTAGAAGGCAAACACGTCTGTAAAGCATAATTTACTCTTGGTAAATCTATATTAACTGCTCACAGTCACCTGCTGAGAAGCTTAATTCTTTGACTTCTGACCATTCATGTAAGCATAGATATTATCATGTATTTGGAACTAACATTCACGATATACTATCTGAAAAGACTTAGTGGTATCAGTGGGTTCTAAAGGAAATAAAATCATCATAGAAGTATACAATAATTCAGGTTAGACAAAAACACCAGAAATCATCTAGTGCAACCCTGCCCTCCTCTACTAAAGCAGAATCAACTTCAAAGTTAGATCAGGTTTCTCAAAGCTTTGTTCAGGTAAATTTTGAACAGCTCTAGGGATGGAGATTCCACAACTTTTGCTGGCAACCTGTTTCAGAGTTTACCCACTGTCACTGTAAGAGACTTTTTTTTCTTATAACTAATTGGAATTTTGCTTGCTGCAACATTGCCTTTTGTCAATGTAGTTTATTATAAAATGGCTGACAGCTAGGTAACAAAAAATACTGAACACAGGGCTGTGTCTGAAAGCCACAGCTTTAGACTCTTAGCTCCTAGAGCTGAAGGTTGGAAGGTCTGCATGAGGTCCACAACCCAGATTCTTCTCACAGTAGATCTCTCTCCATGTTTCAGAGTAGAGGTTACTCTTCATAATTTTGAAACTGTTTATGGGGCTGAACACTGGAAGGAATGTGAAAGTCTCTGTTCTATTTGCACTCTCTGTCTATGGAGTTGAAATACATACCCCCACTGTTACGCTGTATTAATTCAGTGTTTCTTACAGATACAGAAGAAAGGAGGCAGTGTGCCTCTACAGCATAAGGGATAGGATTCTCACTGAGGAAGTAGAGTTGAATTTTGATTTCTGCTCCTGGGGCTACTTCTGCAGTTTTATAAAAAGATCATGTATTCTAGTCTTGGAGTTTTGTCCGACTATTGCAACTGATTTTATATCAGATCCTCTTGGACAAAAAGTAGCATCTTATCTCCTTCAGTCTGGAGTTTCCGAAATGGAGTTCTGTACAGTAAATATCCACTTGAATGACAATAGTATAAAATATTTTTCTTGATTGCTTGGAAACATTGCTCTTTATGATAATTTTCTTCCACCAGATACACAACATCACTTTAATGAGGGGGTTTTATTTCTTTTCTTGTCTTTTTCCTGTTTGGGTTGTTTGTCATTGAACAAGTCCATCCTGATCACCCTTCCTCTCAAAGATTATAGGAATCCTTCTTGTCAGTTTATCTTAAACAAATCAACTTTTCTGTTTCTGTTCCCAATTCTAACTATGTGTCATTATCTAATATAGCTTTATTTTGTGTTGGAAAATATCATCAATCTGTCTGAATGGGGAAAAGAGACCTAACAGTCCACATATATGAACATCAAATCACTTATTAAGATCCCATAACACTGTCATCTGTCCCAATCCATATGGGACTTGACAGCTCTACATTATTTAAGATACTTCCAAAAGAGACCTACTTTGGGTTTTTTATCTGTCTGTGCAACTGAACTGCTTTGTGTATGGTCAAATTTTGCTATAAATGTGATCAGAACTTATATTTTCACCAGTTCAACTCTACTGGAACAAATTTCCCAGACATACTCATTTTTTACTGAAGCAATTCTTAGCCTAGTGTTATTACAGACTGTGTCTTTCAGGGCTCGGCTTCGCAGTTTGTGAACACCTACTAAAAAAATCAGTCAAACCAGATTTTCTTTCCTGCTTATGCTTGCATATAATTCAGCCCATTTTCTCTGACTGCAACACAGCCATTAAGACTTAGATAAGCCCTTCATTCTCCATAGCATTTTGTAATCGGATGGCATTGCCCAATACAAATTTCTAGACCTTCCACTAGCTAATATTTAAACAAAAAAGTGGAACCATTATTTACCCTTGACAACCCATAACAAACAATCAATAGGTCGTTCTGACATTGTAAGCTTCCATTAGAAAAGTTAAGCTGTTCCAGAATATCGGGAAGCTCTACTTCTACTCTTGACTATTTTACACCAATGGAATTGGCTAGAGACTTCACTATCACTTCTTGTAATCTCTCTTCAGTACAAATGATAGAAGCCATAATTACTACTGCAGTGTCAGGGGTTATTTTTTTTGGCAACCAATTTCTAAATTTAATTTCTAACTGGTTCACTAGCTAAATGATTTAACTAGCATAAATATTTCTTCTTATTTTCTGTGATATTTGACCATTTATCTGTGGTCTAATTTTAAAGTGTTTGCCTTTGTCAAAACTCTTATTTACTTAAATCATTGGCTGTGCGATACAGCTGTCCTCTCTGGTTTGTGCTGTTTCTAAATTGCAGATTCAACAGAGTGTGCCTTGTCTGGCACAAGTTTCCCATTAAAGCAATAGGAACAATGTCACTGTCTAGTGTGTATGGATATTATGAGGGCTGAGAAATGAGAGAGATGCCTTTTTTCACCTTTTAAATAATTTTAAAATCTATCTTTTGAAAAGTAATGGTCTCATTCTGTTCCTTTACACAAGATATAGTGCCTTCTATTTTGCTAGTAAACCTGTTAAAGATAAGAGTCTCTATGTAGCTAGTGAGCTTTACAATCAGGAAGTCATCTTTGGATAAAATTCTGTCTTCTTTCGTTCTTATTCTGTTTTTAGAAAACCTCTCACCCAGTTTGAACTGGGCAAACTAATAATCGCATAGTGTGTCTGACAGGGAAAGACTGTCATGTGTCTCTCTGAAGTATAGATGCTACTGAATTGTGTATTTACACATCGTTTTTACAGATGAGGGAATTCTACCTTTCCTGCATAAATACAGAGAACGAGAAGCAATGTCAAATACTTCTTTCTCTTCTCTTCTGACTGTTCAAATGCAGACTGAAAAATAGATAAATATCAGTCTATGTCCTATAATTCTGTAGCCCCACTTGGCTAGCTGGAAGGAGTAGACAGACTGACTGATAGCTGACCTGATTTCTTTCTTGTCATTTGGCAGCAGGTAGTTTGGAAGTGGAATAACTGTAAATTTTTATAAAGTAATTTTGAAGAGATTCTTCAAGCACAAATCTACCAGCCGTGCTTGCCTGCCTTGCGCAGGATCAGTGCCTTGGGGAAACTCAGGCCAAATACCCTTTTCCTTACATTATAGACCAGAGGGAAAAATGTGAATTTATCTTCCAGCTGTATAGACTTCTGGAAGTGGAAACAGAAAAAAAGCATTACACTTTTGGTACTCGGCACCTACTCTTCTCTCTGCCTGTAGAACTCCCTAACCCAGGATGAGGGGCTATTAAAAAGGAGCGAGGTGGAATCAGACAGAGTAGGCTTCATCAGCTTATTTTGTATTGTAGCCCCTCTGCCTCCAAGATAGTAGAAAAGCTAGGGCTTTATAAACTCTCATCCATAGCAGAAGGATCCCTTCTAACAGTCTACTTGGTATTTCTGTGATGAGACCAAAAGAGAGACTGTGAACAGCACTGCACAAAATTCTCATAATACTGAGAGGAAAGCTCTCTCTGTTGTATCATGCATAAATCTCCTGGCTGTGCTGGTAATTAACTGATCTCAGAAACTGGACAATGACTAAAGTAAAACTGCAGAAAAAAAACCAGTTTACTACTGGAACATGAATGATGTAGAGAACTGGCCATTACCAGAATGGTCTTCATAGAAAGTATTTCTTCCTAGATCAGTTAAGGGTCTCTGCTTCAGCACTTTTAAATTGTTTCTGCCTGCTCACACATCCACAGCTGAAATAACTATATTTCTTCACTCATTCCTGAAAGAAATACTATTTCTCCTATATACAAGATTCCAGTTTATCTACAGTGACTTGTAGAATTTAACTGGGATTCTGTGCTGACTTATTTCTCATGTATTCCTTCAAAACAAAAATAGAAAAAAATAGAGGGAGAGCAGAAACGAGCAATTTATACAGTTAGTTCAGTCAATGACAATATTATATGTGAGCAAACCTTGTAAGTACTTTCTCCCTTCCCTGCCTCTGTGTGACAATTGTCCAGCTCTGCTGTAAGTAATCACCCTCAAAGTGCCACTCAAATGGATGTGACAAACTTAACTTTGTGGTCAGCCGCAGTCGTGGCTTGTCACGAGATCCATTTGGTTTCCTCTCATAAGAAGCAGCACATTTCCCTGTCGCAGAGGCAATATCTTGCTAAATTTCGTATTTCTGAAGCATAAAGGAGGAGCTGTGGCATAAAGAAAATGTCACTTGTTCAAGATCACGCTTAGTGCCTGTCACTCAGGGCACTTGAAGTCATTGCCTGTGATATAATTCATCGCTGAGGCAAGGAGGCAATGGTAGTGGCATTATTACCTAAAATTTTCTGATGTTTTAAAATTAAATTTCTGGGGTTTTTTTAGATTTTGTATTTATTTATGTGAGGCCACTTGCCATGAGAAACTTCAAAGACTTGCATCTTTCTGGCTGAAAATATACAACTGAATAACTATTTATTTGTTAGAATTAACTATTAAATATCTGAATCTTTTTCTCAAAATTATTGCTGTCAAGTCTATTTATGCCTCCCTCCTTTGCATATAATAGCAAAACAGAGCTTTTTTCCTTTGGTTATCTGATGATAACCCAAGATAGATGCAAAGAAAAGACAAAAAAACCAAATTCTACTTGCAGCCTGTGTACTACTTTGAAAAATGTAGGAAAGAAAAGCAGCAGTAGGAAATATTTTCAGGATTCCTCTATTCCTCTAAATAACATCGTATATTCATAAACTTCATCTCCAAATAGGGTATGACACATTTATTACTGTGTGATTTATTCCTTTACAGCACTTCAGAACATTTAAAAGTTTGCAGGACATATTGATGGATATGTGTCTCTGAGATGCTGTCTGTTTCGAAAAGTAGCAGCTGCGAAGATCACTCTGGCTGTTTTCACTGAATGGGAGTGAAAGGGCTAATGAACTATGTTGGTTAGATGAGATTTATTGATGTCTCAAAGGACCGCTTCAAATTCTGTGCTCTTCATACATGCTTTAAAACACAAATACATCTCCTGTGTGTTTTTAGAGCAGCAAGGGGAAGTTGGTCTATTTCCTTTTTGGCATGACTGGAAAGACAAATCGGTTTTTGCTTATTTGGAAATCCAGAAAAACCTCAATGTTGTCAAACCCAATGAAAAGGAGAAGACCAATTCTTGCCTCTGGTAAGAGGAAAGAACTTCTGTTCCCACGTACTCACTAATAACACCAAGTACATGGATTAACTGTGTCTTGATGGAACTAACTGAAAAAATCAACTCCTGCATATGAATCTATTGTTTTTATTTAAAACCAACACTGGCCAATGAAATGGTGTCTTATGTAAAATGTAGGCGAGTGCTTTCAGCTTTAGAGGACTAGTGTAAAGTGGAATGTAAAAACATTCTACATATTGCTTGTGTTCTCTGAGGTCTGTCTCCTTTTCATTTTAGTTTCTCGGTTTTGTATGGTTCTCAGAACAATGTCCTATTTTAGACATAATAGTCTTCCTGGCGTACAGATGCAAACAGATACAGCCACACTTTGATTTTAGTTCCCTGCCTTAATGGCAAGTGGACTCTGTTGGAATAAATGTGAGCATTAGTTTATATCAAATAAACAGAGATTTTTGAAGCTATGAAATGTGGGGACGTTTTGTGAATCTGAAAGAGCCAGGAACTGCCAATTATTCATTTCCACAGGACTCCTACTTCAGACAAGATGTGAAGATGAAACTTTTTTCTCCCTACTTTTCTAAACAGTTTCTAAAGACTAAAGCGATCATCAGGAACTCATTTTGTGTGGGTAGTAGAGGAGAATTTTTTAAAGTCAACTATAAACTCCTACATATAGTGTTATTAGGAAGGTTAAATATATAGTGACTTCCCAGGTACAAGTAACTATAACAAGGAAAATGGAATGCCATTTCAGAATATATATTTTGCTTTCATTTAAGGGAGTGAGTTTATTCAAAGTCATAAAAGAAGAAGTAACTTGCTTTCCAGCTTGTCAGAAAAGATCATGTGTTTTCAAAACAAACCCATCTTTTAACTATGTATAAGGCTTTTACATTTGACATATTAAGGGAGAACAATTGCCTCGCACTTGCCTTGCTCATCAGCTTGTCTTAAGGCCACTAATAAATGTACAACAGGTTGAATTTCCAGTGAGGGCCACTGTTCATTTCCCTGAAGTAAAGACTTGCCAACAATCATGGTTGATGCCACTGTGTATACTGAATTGCCATAATACTCTAAATCTCCTCTGTTGCTGTTTGATCTCCTTACGGGATAGATGGGACAGTCATGTCAATGAATTGTCTGTTTAAAAAAAAAATCTTGTCCTCAAAGGAAAAGGAAGCCAGGATTTTCATGCTGTTTTCCATGGACAGCGTTCTTTTGGCATGTATCCAGAAATGACTGTGGCTTGCAGGTGATACGTGCTTTCACTATGCATCCAGTAAAAATAATACCATCACATCTATCAAAATCTTGAACATATACCAATGTCCACAGTGATATAGACTAGTTGATGATTAAGATAAAAATAAGTATCTTATATTTTTTAATTTCTGATTCACAGAATTAATTTCAAGTAGATAAAAACTTGATAGCCTATATGTCCATGTTTTCTGAACACATCACAAAGACTGTTAAGTGGATGTTATACTTGAGTATTTTTTTAAAAATAAAAATGTATTACACAAACTTCTACTACTTCTGGAAGTGGAGAATGTGGGGAAGCTACATTCTGTTTTAAATTTAAATGTGACTCATTTATTTCCTAATATAATTTCAAAATTTTATGGGGTTTGGCTTGCATACAGGCATTTTTCTGTCTGATTATTTAGTAGATTTATATAGCTTCATTAACCGCAGCCATTGTCTTACTCAAATTAGGTACCTGAAGTTCTATTAATATTTGAGCTGCAACCTCATTAGCCAAAACAAAGATATCTTATATCTAGATACAAATGCAAAGTAGACAGTGTTTATGGAGAATATTTTAAAATATCACCTAATTGTAATATCACATTAGTTTAATATTTATGTAAATTTTGCAGGGTTTAGAGGAACTATTTTTTACTTTTTCCAAAGAAGGATCCCGCTTAGCTTCAATGCAAATATAAATCACAAAACACACTCTCATTTTGTGGAACTTTCATACAAAAGTGGCAAAAAATGCAGACTATTTGCATTTTCAATTTCACCTGGCAATGCAATCTGTTACTTAATCTCCATGTTTGGGAATAAACAGAAGACAAGTAGGCATGGCTAAATAGATTTTTTTAAGTAATTGAAGGGCATTTTGAAGTAGGAATACAATTCTTCTCTCTCTCATTTCAATTAAATTTCATTGTAAGTTCATGTGTTCGGAACCCTTCTGAGGAGAGCATGTCATAGACTGTGACATGATGCTAGGGCCCTTTCAGTGCTCCGACAGTCTACAACTGTTCCACAACAAAGGAAAACTTTCTGCACCAACAGCATGCCTCAGCCTTTTGGACAAAATAAACCTTGTTTCTGTTCTTACTAATGGTAGGTGCCTGTTTGTAACTATGGTTTGCAGCTCACATAAGCCTTAGTAGGCATAGTTGCCACATCATATCAAACTGATAGTGTTCAAGTAGGTTTCAAATGAAAAAAGCAAATGCATCTCTGTCTGCCTTGTTGGCTTACTGGCTTCGTACAAAACAGTGCAAGCCATTTCACTTCATTATTGTTTCTAATGCCAGAAAAAGTTCCTAGAACTGAGGAGAAAATGGTAGTATCACGGAGAAGTTGGGTAGATTGATGGTTTGAGAATATTTTATTATTTTGAGAGTTAATTTTCACTGGAGTCTGGTCAGTGTGTTCCTTGTTAATACTGCATTATCCTAAATGAGCTAGCCATTCCTTGTTCCCAATGACTTTTCATGATGAACTTCTGACTTATTTAGTTCCAATGTTATACTTTTTTTCATGTTTTCTGTAGCCTATACTACTGTGTTGTTACTAAATTACCTACATGAAAGTTACCTACAGGAGGTTCCTGGAATGCGTGGACAATAGCTTCCTCCTGCAGGCGAGGCAGGAGGGGTGCCATGCTCAACCTTGTGCTCACCAGCAGGGAGGGACTGGTGGGGGATGTGAAACTGAAGGACAGCCTTGGCTGCAGCGACCATGACACGGTGGAGTTCAAGATCCACGGGGCAGCGAGGAAACTACACGGCGAGCTCTCTGCCCTAAACTTCAAGAAGGCGGACTTCAACCTCTTCAGGGGCCTGATCGGCAAAGTGCCATGGGGGGCGGCCCTGGAGGGAAGAGGGGCCCAGGAAAGTTGGTCTACATTCAAGGAGCACCTCCTCCAAGCTCAGCAGAGGTGCATCCTGATCAAGAACAAGTCGGGCAAAAAGGCCAGGAGGCCCGCATGGATGAGCAAGGAGCTCCTGGACCAACTGAAAGTGAAGAGGAAAGCCTATAGCGGGTGGAAGCGGAGACAGGTAGCCTGGGAGGACTACAAAGAGGCTGTGTGAGTGGCCAGGGATCAGGTGAGGAAGGCTAAAGCCCTGACAGAATTTAATCTGGCCAGGGATATAAAAAGCAACAAGAAAAGCTTCTATAGGTATGTAGGGGACAAAAGAAAGTCCAAGGAGAATGTAGGCCCCCTCCGGAAGGAAACCAGTGTCCTGGTTACCCAGGACATGGAGAAGGCTGAGGTACTCAATGACTTTTTTGCCTCAGTCTTCACTAATAAGGGCTCTTGTCTCACCACCCAAGCTGTGGAAGGCACAGGCAGGGACTGCGAGGACGAAGAACCGCCCACTGTACTCCTGTCTCTTATACACATCTCCCAGAAGGCCAACCACATCCTGTGCTGCATCAAGAGGAGCGTGGCCAGCAGGTCGAGGGAGGTGATTCTCCTCCTCTACTCTGCCCTGGTGAGACCCCACCTGGAGTACTGTGTCCAGTTCTGAAGCCCCCAACATAAGAAGGACATGGACCAGTTGGAGAAGGTCCAGAGGAGCACCACGAAGATGATAAGAGGGCTGGAGCACCTTTCCTATGAGGACAGGTTGAGAGAGTTGGGGCTGTTCAGCCTGGAGAAGAGGAGGCTCCGGGGAGACCTGATAGTGGTCTTCCAGTACCTCAAGGGAGCCTACAAGAAAGATGGGGAGAGACTGTTCAGTAGGGCCTGTTGTGATAGGACGAGGGGTAATGGTTTTAAAATAGAGGGGGGTAGATTTAGATTGGATATTAAGAAAAAATTTTTTACAATGCGAGTTGTAGAACACCGGAACAGGTTGCCCAGAGAGATGGTGGAAGCCCTGTCCCTGGAAACGTTCAAGGCCAGGCTGGATGAGGCTCTGAGCAACCTGATCTAGTGGGGGATGTCCCTGCTCCTTGCAGGGGGTTGGACTAGATGACCTTTGAAGGTCCCTTCCAACCCTAACCATTCTATGATTCTGTGATTCTGCAATTCTATGAATAATTGCTCTACTTTAGTCCTACTATCTTTGTCATGTTTGGGTGGAAAATCTCAAGTAGAGTGGCAGAAGCAGCCTGCTGTACAGAAATTATAGTACTGTACTCAACTATAGTAGCATAATAAAGTGGTGCCAAAAATCTCTAGCTTCTATTCTTATGTCAGGTCTGATCCAGCAGTACATTTCAGAGAGACAAACTACTTTTCATTTTTCTCTTTGCAGAGATGTCCAGCCACATAGAGACCTACTGTACCCTCGGGGCTGCTCTCAATTTGTCTCATTGGTTTCTGGTAAGATTGTCTTGGGTTTTTTTCTGAGTTTCAACAGCTTGACATTTTAGAGTTTTGAATTTGATTTTGAGTTTTAGAACAATGACATAAATTCAAGATCATCTGTGGCAGTTGCACAAAAGAAATCACAAATTGAAAAACTCGTTCACAGAATCATTATTTTTCAAGAAAAAAAAGGCCTTGATGATTCTCCTCTATCGAACAATCAAATTTTGCAGGAAACGGGGAAATCACAGTACATGCAGTATATCAAAGGCAAGGGAGCATCTGGAAATATTTTTTCATGAGCATTTTAAGGGAACTAATGCTTTTTAGAAATACAGAGTCTAGTGGTCAAGTCTTCTTTTATGAAGGAACAGAACCTGAACTGACAAAAAGTATGAGCAGGTGGAGTTGCAGTCCTGGAGTTTATGCCAGATATAAACATACCTTCTTGAGTGTATTCAGCTGTCTCTCAAGCTGATTTCTGGGGTAAGTGCAATTATTTGAGCTGATGAGGATCTGAACCTGGAAAACCTCATTTAAAAGTACTGATGGTTGTTCATGGTTGCTGTCTGCATCCAGTGTACTACACTGAATCAAATCTAATTGACAAGAGAAGGCTGATGCACCTTAATGAGGGTTTGCTGTTGCCAGAAAGAGTTTTCCAAATCTTGATTAAATTAGATTTAGGTGAACAAAAAAATCCTCAAGCAATTTTCCCTTCCCTCTACTCCTAGTCATGCTTTCTAGAAAAGAGGAATTGATGCAACTGTTTAATTTGGAGCCAAAATAGGGCTCCATATTACCAAAACCATCAAAGGGGATTTCCAGTACAAATTTGGAAGTTCAACAGCTCTTCATCTTTAGGAAATCAGCTTTTTGATGACTACCTGAACCAAAGCATATCTAAAAATTATATTTTTTGAGATATGTCTAAGGGGTTTTATTCCATGGCTTACTGGGAGAATTTTGATAGAAAATGTATAATTGTTCAGTGACTCTCAGTATGTCTTTTCTCCTTATTTAGATACGACTATTTTCTTATGTTTTCTTTATTTTTTCTTTTTTTTTCTGAAGCCTGTGAACCATAAAGACTACAAACTCACTGAAAACTTGAAAAGCATGAAATTTATACAAAATAGAAGCCCAGAATGTAAAACATTGCCTGGAATAGACACTGATAGCATAGTAAAGCAAAGAGATTATCCGTTCTGGATTACCCATCCCCAGTACATTGCTCTACCTTAATACATTGCAATTAATCTGTTATTTTAGATTAAAAACCATATGCTTTTGTGCCAATGTGAACTGTTAGTGCAGATGAAATGTATACTTGATCTCATAATTTTCCATTAAAAATATTTAGGAATTTTTACCAAAGTGTTATTTAACATATAACTTGATTTTCAAAGCTGACTAGTGGCATTTATATTTTTTACCCAGTCTTCAGAAATAAAAGTAGTGAGTACTAAACAGAAGAAAAATAAATTAAAACTTTTTATAAAGAGAAACAATAAAAGAAATAAAACTAAATAGTTTAAACTATGCCTACATAACAAGCACTATTGACAAATAGAATATAAAAATAATTTGTACTGACTTTATTTTTAATTCAAAAATAAAATAAAAATAGATGTAATCACTGCAAAATAATTTAAATAGAGATGTTTACTAAGGGCATTGGAAGCCCAAGAGTAATAGTGTACAATATGAGATATAATTAAGTCTCCGGGTGTAAGAACAATTTTTGCTTCAGTAGACTATTTGCATTGACTAATTCCCTCTATGAGTGCTACTGTGCTATTATCTCTTAATTTAGTTATCTTAGATTTAAAACCTGATTCCAGCACAAATATACAGAAATAGTGTAATCCATAGAATGCACTCTACTCATTAAAGAGCAGAGATGGATTCCTTAGCTAATTCTTTTGGGCAGAAGCAAATTTTTTAAATCAAAATCTGTTCAGCAAATAAAAAGAATTGAAGGATCCTGCAAGTACATTTCTGCAATCTCGTCACCACTTATATCCTGATATGGCACACAGATGAGTAAGACTGTATGTAAAGTGGAAGATTTAACCTCTTTGCACTTTCAAACCAGCAGTGGGGTAGGGGGGAGGTTCTGCAGCAAAAGTTAATGTGGTCAAGTGGAATCATGCAAACCAGGATGTTCAGGCACAGCCTCTGAAATTTTCCTGCCATGCTGAGGGCCAAATGGAGGCAGAAAAGCTACAATGCATGGTTGACTAAAGGAAGTAGGGTCAAATTTACTGGGAACTGGAAAAAAAAAAAAAGAAAAAACAGTTTTAGAAACAAAGGGAGCCTGTACAAGAAGGGAATAAAGACTTCATATAAACCAAAGTGGAAACCAGCTGCTAATACTTAAGAACAAAAATGTTAAAATGTTGCAGGAGACTTTTTTAGTGGCCAGGCAGGGGAGAAGAATGGAAGAAAAACATCAAATATTAAAGAAACCACCATTTGAGATGATGGACACTCTAGGGATTAAATCAAAAGCATTCTTCTAACTTTCAGTAAAAGAGGTGGCCCAAACTATGCAATTTTTGCAGGTGATGTAGAGGCTATTTGAAGACATCATATCAGAAGCTCTCACCAGATGCATGCCGCCTATCCTAAAATAATAAAATCAGGATATCTAGACTGAAGGTAAAGAGAAATTATTAACAACAAGAAGACAACCTTCATGAAGTTGAAGTCCTGTCCAACTGAGAGGATCAGACAAGGCCACAAGAACTGGCAGGTTAAATGTGAAAGTATGCCAAAGTAGCTTTTCAGAAATCTTGCAAAGACATAAAAAGTAATAAGAAATTCTTTTTCAAACACATCAGAAGCAGAAAGCTTGCCAAAGAAGCATGAGAGCCGATAGATAAGCAAGGCATAAAAGCATTTGCCATAGACAAACTTAGGGAAGTTTCCACACTGAAACTGTTCTTTTTAGAAGAGTTCTTTTAGGAGGTGTTAGAGAATCTGTCACAAACTGAAGTGTCAGTGGAACAGATTATAGAACAAATTGACAGAATACTCAAACCACCAGGACTGGATGGCACCTGCCCAAGTTCTAAAGGAATGCAAATATGAAATGGCTGAACTACTGGCCAGAGTATATAACTTCTCACTTAAAGCCCCCTCATTATAAAGTGGCGATGAGAAGGGCAAGATGAGTTTTTAAAAGGGAATTCAGGGAATAAAACAAAAGTACAGAGAAAGATCTAAGTTTTAGAACAGCTTCAGTGTGATGAGTAATTAACTAGATCAGCACTACCCTGCCTGGAAAAGAGGTAACTGGCATGCCACTATGGAGAAAGGAGCACGTTAAGGAAAGCATCAAAAGTTGTTCATCGTCTTTTCTAATGCTTGAATGCTTAACATGAAATTAAACTACCTAGTGGCAGATTCAATGGAAAGAAGAGTGTTTCTTCAAACAATGTTTACTTCAGTTACAAAGCCTCTTCTCACAGAGTTGGGCAGTTTTGTGTCCAGATTTGGTAGAAATTTTCACTGATTCAAACATTCTCACGTGAGAGCAAAGAGAAAGATCAGGGGTTAGGAGACAATGACTTAAAGAAAAAGATTGAACTAATGTTGTTTTATATAAAAAGGATATCACTGAAGGAGGATATAAGTTTTCAAGGACCTGAAAGGCTGTTGCATAGAGTTAAGGAACTGTTCTCCATGTCCTCCTAGGACAAAAAGGAATAGGCTTCAGTCTGCAAAATAGTTAATAGGAAGAATAAATTACTAATGGTAGGGAAGTGCTAAAAGAGATTCCTTGGAGACCCAGTAGAGCCTCTACCCTTGGAAGGCTTTCACAGAACTGACAGTAATCTTGGGTGATGCTACACTGAAATTAGGATGGTCTATATTGCTTATTAGGGGATATTCTAATCTTATATCTGTTCTGTTGCTATTTTCCTCTCATTAAAGTAATAGAAGAAACATTATTTCTCCTTTTACTCTGGCTTTTTATGACTATTCTTTCATGCTTCCTATCTGTTTATGTAAATTAGTGTAGTACATTGTAACCCATTACTTTCCAGATCTGAAAAAGTATGCATGATCTGGGAACATTCTGTAAGAAAACAGTTATCCATGACTGACAGGTACAATTTCTAAACCACATAGAAAAGGAGCACTAAAAAAGGGATCCTCCAAACCAATTTAAATAATAAGGAAGTATATGCTAGTCAGATGAATGGTTTGACTGGCTAACTGTTGTATTATTACACAATGATTTGGGCATGCTTTGATAAAATAGTCCAAGTATTTCCATGCAAAAATCCCCAATCTAAAGCAAAGTGCAGTATATCAATCAATTTGCAGTCGATGCATTATATTTTATCTGTTTTCTTACCCCAGGACTTCTATTCCTGCAGCAAGCAATTTCAGGTAGCGCCATGCAGTGCTCTATAGCAATGAGCACATGCTTTAATACACTAGGTTGGATGTAGTTTCATAAAGCAGGTAACAATCTAAAAAGAACACTTTAAACAAAGCTTTTCATATTTTGCCCTGAGGTTTTGTTCTTTTTTTTTTAAATGCCAAAAATGTTTCCTGATTTTGGTCCCTAGAAAAATAGACTTACTTTCAAATATCCTGGATTTGACAGACAGCGGAAGACACTCATAGGATCTGTGGGTGCTGGCAGTGAAGCCAGACCAGACACTTCTACTCTAGGTGTCTAAATATGGATTTAGCTGCCTCTCTTGAAGAACCCAGATTTGAAAATCATTGGCTGCAATCCCCACTGAAACGGCTTACACCATTCTCTACATGGTCTGTGTGCTGTGGCTTTAGTAGCAATTGTTTTAATTGGACAGAGTTTAGTTTTAATTTTTCTGAGAGAAAACTGGCCAGTCCCAATTATGGAAACAAATCTTCAACATAAAACTTTTTTAAAAAAAGCAGAAATTCTCCTGGGGAAGTCACAGGCAGGGCAAAACTAGCTTTTCCAGAAGAGCTGACAGTTGTTTACATTTTAACATGGAGGAATCCAGCAAGCCTGCAAGTTTATTTTTAGTAGTTGTAAACTGAGTTATTTAACTCCTTTTTTTCTGTGAGTTGAGCTAAGACATAAAAATGATTAATACAATGACAAACTGGTGCCCAACCTCATGCTAGAGTTTGGATGGTGATGAATATTGTGTTAATCAGAAAGCAGTAGGATCCTTTCACATTATATTTCTTGTGATGCCTCATCTAAATATTTGCAATCTGACAGCTTCTGTGCTTAGAATAGTTCTGGTTGCCACAAAAAATACTGGGTTGCTATCTCTGAGCAGGATGAATCTACTTCCCTCCTTGTGGAGGAAAACTGGCAAAGAAAATTTGGTTATCAGTGTCCTGGCTTCATCACTGCTTGCACAAGTCCTGCCAGGTCCAGGAACAAAAGCTGTGGCAGTTGCTCTGTCAGGAGCTGTGAGTGAGTTAGTGCAAGCCAAAAGTCATCTAAGCCTCACTGCAGTGGGAAACGTGAGGGACGTCCTCCATGTAGCGTCACCACTGGTGCAGGACTTCGGCTTGGGCTCCCCAGCATGGTACGAGGGAATGCAGCCTGGGCAGCGCCAGCTGCTCCCTGCTAGCAGAAAACCACCCGTTTGACACTGCTGCTCCTGTGTGCTTGTCGGATAAAGGAGTTTGCTGCAGTAAATCCATTCCTTTGAAAATGTGAAGCACCTTCTTGTAAGATAGCAAACTGGTGTAAAATTGAAATTGCCTCAATTATAAATCATTCCAGTCAAAGGAACTCTGTTTGGAGATCATGTTTTCTAAAAAACCAAGGCTGCTTTTTCCTTCAAAGCCATCATTAGCGACTCCATCCAGGGAACAGTCAGGATAGTAAGTGTCAAAATCATTCCACCAAGGGCTCATATCAGAAAAATGTGTTAAACTAGGCATGCAGGAACCAATGTTTCTAAGTGATGCACAGTGAGGAAAATATAGATACTAATCAGGTTTCACTGTACCGTCATGTGTCTGTGGTCGAAGAAATAGCTCTAATCAAAAGAAGATGAGAAGCAGTCACATAACTTAAAATGGATGACTAGTAGCTGCATGGTTTTACTTCTGTTCATAACTAAGATGCAGACTTCTGCCCTTTTATCTGGCACATTATTTAACATCAGAGTCTGTTTCCACATATGTCTCCAAAGCCGTGCAATTACATTAGCTATCCTCCAAGGGGGCTGGAACAATATTTATAATATTTGCAGATGCTTTTCATCTGTTAGGCACAGCAGAAGGGCAAAGCAGTATTTACACGGCTTTTGAAGAGAATTACAAGCAATCTTTCTGTTTGGTTTTAAACTAAAAGCCAAATTACATTACAAAGCATTGAGCTATTCTGGCAGAAAGCACAGAAAAATACCTAGCGTGTTTGGTGACTGAAACCTTTACTGACACTGTCTGCTTACAAGTCTTGTACATTTCTCACTGCTATAATGAAATCTATTCAAATTTTGTCAGAAATAAATGTATTTGAAATCATACTTTGGTTAGGATAAAATCTCTGGAGTGTCACTGGTTCTGAACAGATAATCACATAAGGATTCTAGGCAGAATTTTGCATGGCATACCTTTTACAGCCTATTAAAGGCAAGGAGGATAATTTGGATAGATCTGGCATTGCAGTTATTTTCTTACTCACTAACACAAATTCTTTATTGGAGAGACCCATATCAGTCGAGTTATTCCTGAATTACTGCTTTGTGAGAGAAGTTAATATTAAGAGGCTAATATTATCTGTGTATTTCTTTCTAAAACACATGCATTCTGAATAACAAAAGAGTAGGCAAACTGTCTTTAAGGATCAAATATTAAGCCACTGCGTCATATCCAATTCAGACAAGGAAATATACAGTATTTTCAGAAGGATTCTTTGTCTTTGAACTTAATAGTGAGTTGTGAAATACAGGTGAACAAAGCCCAGTTAAGATTTTCATTAGAAGATGGGTTTTTTTCTTTCTCTGTTTAACTAAAAAAAAACCCCACCACCTGATTTGCTTAGATATTCATTCCCCAAAAGACAAACTTCAAAATAGGTGTGTTGTACGATGGATTCAATAGTTTCCTTACTTCCAGTAAAAGGACATAGGCAAAGATGTCCCCTCCCTGTGAAGAACAGTGCAAAAGATTTCCCTGTGTAATGCCCATTAAGACATACCACCGACCTGACATCACAGTCAGTAAGAAAACTTTCTTTGTAGCTTTTAGCAAAATTTCTAATGGAAATATTTCATGTCTATCTTCTTTACTGGAGATTAATAGAGGTCTTTGTATTCAGGCAAGTGTTTATACATCAGATGCAGAACAACAGTATTCTCAAAGGATTGAGGTGAGTTTTCCTTAGAAAAGGACAAGAAGGACACTGTGTTTGTGGGAGCCATACATAGAAAAACTATCATCTCTTTAGGTTGAAAAGAGTCCCATGGACTCCCTAGCATACTAATCATGGGTGAGAAATTAAATTATAAATTATAAAAATAAACTGACAGATATAATCTATGTTATTTAAATTAGGTTTGATCCTGTAATGAAAAAATGACAGTGACAACTCTCAAATGCAAAGCTGCCATTGGTGGTAGAAAAATCACTTGTCTGAGGCTAACCTAGGCAGCACTGAAAGACATTTATTGTTTGGAATGCAAATTTAGCAGAACAATAAAAAGAGAACGTTACCATGTAAGTGCACAATTTAGGGTTTATCAAGCGACTCTTTAAATTGCAAGACAATAAGAAACAAATCCCTAGAAGACAGATAAACTTTCTTACGGGACAGGCTATCTTAATCCCACAGAAAATACTACAAATGCACAAAATAAGAGCTATCAAACTAATCCTGTACTCTTTTTATACAAGAGCACCATCCTCTGCATTTGTATCTGTTTAATGTCTAATTATTGTCTTTTATAACTCATGTACTTTTAAGATGAGATCACTTGAGCCATAAAAAGATGCTGAGTTTAACCCTCTGCCACTTAGTGCACAGCTTCTCCCTCCTTAAAATACTGCTACTTAGTGCACAGCTTGTCCCTTGTTAAAATACTGAGTATAAACATTCAGAAGATGGTAATCAAGACTTGTTTAAACATACATTCAGCTTTTGGAAGAGGAGAAAGAAAGTAATTTTAGAAAATTTACTATGAGAAATGATAAATTTGAGTATTGATCCATTCTAAAGCCCAAATACTCGTAACAGGGAAGCAGCAGTTGAAATGGGGAAGCAGGGTTATTATTGTGTGGTTTTGACTTGCTAGTTAGACAAGTGTAAGAAAAAATGGAGTACAAAAGAGGGCAAGGTTTAGATGGTAGGCTCACAGGTTGGTCACTCAGCAGACTCAGCTAGTAAACTTGGAAAAATTAGATGGACTCTTAGACTGAAGAGCTATAAAACCTGAAGAAGGGTTTTTCTGCCAAAAAAAATATTTTTACTACTTTTCAACTATGTTAGCTGGTCTAATTATTTTAGTTCTATCCATAAAGCTTGCCAATATCTCTCTCTTTACTGCTTTTCTCTAGCAAAGCAATTCCACTCCCAGACCATATCTCACTTTGCTGGGCAGCACGGCCAACTGCACAAATTCTTCAGTAGACTTGTTTTCAGTTTTGCATGAAGTCACTAGTTAGAGACCATCATTTCTATAACTGAGAAATTTTTTTTTCAGCTGTACTTACAGAGATACATAGCCTTTGGTGTAGATGTTGTTAATAGAATAAAAGGCAGTAAGTTGGTACTCATATATCAGGCCTGAAAACAGTGACATTTTTATTAGGCGGATAACTTTCTATTCTGCAATTCAGTAGTTCAAATTATATTACAAACTGAGCCTCTTTGGAGATTTTTCATTAAAATATCATATTCAATTATTTTGCCATTTTCCAAGTTGTCTCTTGTCCATGTATGTGACTGAAAGGCCTATGTGCTTCAACAACCTCCTAACTAATATTAGAAAATTATATTCTTTAACAGCATACTCTCTGTAATGCAACTTGCACTAGAGTTTGCTTGTATTTTATGTACACTGAAATGCAAAGACCGTAAACAAAGGTCAGCAAAAATCCGCTATGCCAACGAAAATCAAATACGGGCCTCACTCTTTCCCTTAGCGTGCATAATCCTGAGTGCTGTTGCTGTTCAAGGGTCTGAAGGCTGCACTGGGTAAGAGCTTTGCTGTGCAAGGCACTACACCAACATGTAAGTAGACAGTTCCTGCCCTGGAGAGTTTGTCTGTTTAAGCAGATTAAATACATCTTGTATTCCCTCTAATGTGGCCTTTCTTCCTTTCTTCATATTACGCGCTTGTGTAATGTACCATGCTGGGGACAAGTCTCTGTGATATTTTTATTTTGAATCAATGTTTAAGTGAAGTATTGCCTTTGGATCTTAGGAAAGGATGACATTCTTAACCAATACATAATGCATGAATTTTTCATGACTCTGCAGCAAGAAATACTGTCACATGCTGGCATAGATACCAAGCAGCTTTATTTTTAAAGTGTGTGGACAAAAATCAAGGTTCTTCTGAAACAGAAGAAATACTGTTCACCCTCTGCTGTGTCTCTTAGTGATAAAGGAAAAGCAAGATTACTTTAGCAGGAGAACTGGTTTGTTTGCCATTCCAATCCTTCTGCTTCACTAAAAGGGCAGGTGGCATCTTTCAGACAGCAAGGTGCTGGTATGTGTCTCTTGTCTGAGAGAAGGTGAACAAACACTTAATTTTAAACACCTGAATTGAAAGCACTTCAAGTGAATCTCTTATATGGATATTTTCAAAAGGAAGGGACCACAAGGGAGACGGCTGTGGAAAACACAATTACTGCCTACCAAGCTCTCCTGCTTGCTTTTATGTAGTGAGAGTTGTGTTGTGCCCTTCAGCATATATACGTGCTGTCAGCAGCTACGTGTAACAATGGGGCCATGCACTGCAAGTAAGATCTTAGTGTCAGGATTTGTGTTCATTGCTTCATTTCTCTGCCCGTCAGGAACATACAGCATCTCTATTCTGATTAGCGAGAGGGTTTGCACAGCCTTGTGCGAGAGACGTGATATAAGAACAAGCACAGCATTAGCTGGTAGCTAGAGACAGAGACTGGAGTAGGAGCACTGATTTAGTGGAATTGTGTGTAGTGTAAATCAGAGCATAACTGCGACTCAAGGGATGAATTAATCCTAGGATATATATCCTGAATGTATCTCCTGAACTTTAAGTCCCACTGAAATAAAAAAGAAAGGATTCCTTATACCTAGAGCCCAGTTTAACTCCTATCTAGCTCCACATTCTAAAAATCCACTCTATCAGGTGTATAAGCACCTTTAGTATTAAAAGACATCAAAGATTTGAAGAGATTAAATTAGCTCAACTAAATGGAATTAGCAAACAGCATAAATCACTGTTGATTGCTGCCAACCTTTCAGAAGTCTAAAAAGGCTTAGCCTTTCTCTTATGTTCTCCTGTCCTCTCATACCACTAGAGGTTTTGTCTGAGGACTAGCCCAGGAAGCCTCTGTACCTAGAGAAGAAATGAATTGTTCAAAGCAGTATTGTGAAAACTATTTTCAATCTCTGAAAGATTTTTAACCATAGTTCTGCCACCCTCTTTCATTTTACATCCTACCTCGGCCCTGAGGGTTGTCTCCCTTAGGAGAACATAAGCTTCTGGGGACATGTCAAGATGAAAAGACTATTGAATAAGCATCAAATGTGCTTGCTTGTGACTACTCCTCCACAAAGAAATGCACTGCCGTGGAGCATGAAGCAGAGTAACTATAGCCTCCCTGTCAGTAAAGCTGAACAACCCAGCTGAGGCACCCACCAGGGCAGTTCTGCTGCTCTCACTATCAGAGCTATTACCACCATCTCTGGGCCGTTCTCCATTATCAGAGGAGATACACATGAGGCCTTCCATCTGAGATCAGATCCTTGACTTTAGCTTCAAAATTGCTGACAAAGACATTGCAGACTCTAGCACTACATAAAAATCTTGGAATTCATAGGTAAATTTATAATTGGGGAGCATTGCACTGAGAATTAAAAAAAAAAACAAAAACAAAAACCAAACTAAAAAATAACTCATTTAGTCACAAATTACTCCTCAGTTTACCAAATGTAGATAATTGGCTACTGAAATACGAGGATAAAGTTCAGTGCTTTGCACAAATTAAATTGCCAGTCTATAAATACTAATACATGAACTGATTGCAGTTAGTCTCTGCTGCAACAGAGAGCCAGAAAACACAGGGCAGCTGTTAAACAGATGGTAATGTGGCCATTCCACTTATCTGCCAAAAGATCTCTGTTAATGATTCTCATTTTCTTGAAGTACTTCCTGTATTAACCTTGAATATCTGCTAGAAGCAGAAAACACGCAGATCTACTGTCTGCCAACCCTACCAGTTGCATGCAGAAGATCAGTCTCTGAGATTATTCAGGTTCCTTCCAGTCTTAAAATTGATTTTTCAGGAGCCTATCTGTCTCTGAGCTTAAAATTAAGTCTTCTCTGTCTGCAGTCAGGTACTTGTAACATACATGAACAGTGGAACAAATGAAATGGAAATTCTGCCAGGTATGCAGGGTAATAGCTTTTTTCTGGGTACTCTCACTAAGCAGTACAGTCCTTACCCACAGTCCCCCACTGTGCACATAAAACCAGGAAGAACTTTTTAAGGGAAACACCATGATATCAGCTTAAGAAAAGGTAGTAACAATATAAGTAAGTGGTTAATGAAATACCCAAACCTTGAATATTATTTGGCGATAATCTTTCACCCAATTCTATCCTATTATAGTACATCGATTCCCTTTAATACAGGACTTTTCCCTGCAAGCACACCATAGTGACAGCTTGATGGTTAGGATGAACACCAGTGAGCCTTTCTGCAGCCCATGGATGAGCACTCACTGGTTATCTCCTGATGCCTATCATCAGTCAGATCAAGTGATTTCTGCTGCCGATTTATACTGAGATCCCCACTACAGTCCACTTTACTGCTTTCCTTCCAGGTTGAGCAAACTCTCTCTGTTAACATCTCTGCACAGCATCTTTGCAGCCTGAGCACAGAAGGGCCAATTGCATGTTGAATGTCTGAGCAAAACCCTTGAGGTGTTCCTTGCCTCTTTTCCACCGTTCCTGTTCCTCTCTCCCTCTTATCTTCCTTCCCTCCTCAGCTTGATGCTTGATTCCCCGACCTGTATGGCCACTGTGTATGCTTTTGGTAAGTCCCTAAAGTGTCACTAGAGAGTTCAAAAGCATGTTCCAATTTATTTTCTCTGCCTTTACTTATTCTTGGCCATCAGGTGTATTTAGAAAGGTATACCATGCCCCTTTCTGTATCAATTATCTTATTTTTGAATGCATGGAAGCCCTATGATGTCAAGCTTTATCCTGGTCCATTTTCTGAGATTCCCAGACTGAGCTTAAACCTCCAGCTTCTGTTCTTTTTAGTGGATGTTTAGGAAACTCAGCAACACATATCGTGGAGATAAACAGGGTGATTTTGATGTTGAGGGTGATTCTGACCCCTTCCTGCAGAACATTAACAAAAATGTTTCCTGAGAACCCACAACTTATGTTTTCAACTTACATGTTGAAAGCAATAATACCAAAGTGCAGCTCTTGTTTCTCAACTATTAATCTTCTTAACCCTTATAAAGTGGCTGATGGATGGTATTCCTGAATATAGAAAAATTGTAACAATACTATTTAAAGCCAGACTGAAAACAGTTGACAACCCATTTTCTTGAGACTGCAGCAGATGATTACAGGTATTAGACTGTCTCTTCCTTCTCAGGTTTCCCCAGAGGTGTATATCAGCATCACTGTTTTCAAAGGAGACAGACTGCTGTAAGCCACCTGCATTGTTTGCCAGATAATTTTAGAAAACAGTAGAAAAGAGAATGTCCAAAGGTTCTTCTCTTGCAAGACTCTCGTTAACCACTCCCCTTAATGTCCCTCACATTCCCTCTCAACTTGAGCCCCTGTGTCTTTCAAAACTGGTCACTCTCCACAAAAGGCAGATTTTTAGCACCACAAATTATAAATCAGGTACCTGTTGAAGTCCTTCAAGTTCTAGATTGCTTTATAGCATCATAGCATGGAAGTATGTCTCACTGAAAAATTAATAAGGATAGCAAAAAGCCTTGTAGTTTTCAGTTTGCTTTTTAAAATTTCTACATTTTTGTAATTACAGCTTTCCTTGGGGGTTTTCTTTGGGAAAGGAAAAAGTGGGAAGGACAGTTGTTTTCTTTCCCAGGAGTGGTTAAAGCACCACTTCCCTTCCTTGGGATGGCGGGGGGTCAGCTTCTGATTGAGGAAGGCCAAGTTTGATTCCCCCTTTGGATATACAAACTTCATTTTTGAATGGCTCAGAAGCGAGCTATCAGAGTACCAGCTCCCAGCTTGGGTTTGGGTTTAATGACTCTGCCACACTCTTTGGCCCAGAAGGTCTGGGAGCGTGGGACAAGTTCAAGACCTGAAATTGAACCCCTTCTGGGAAAGTGCATTGTGCTAACTGAGAGAGACTCCTGGGACAATCCCCTTTAAATAGCATTTGTTTCTAAGTGCGATAGTTCATGTGAAAATGCATGCAGCACTAGTTCTTA